>JARBEQ010136386.1:0-21984 GCA_030265355.1 Tritonia tetraquetra | reverse complement strand
ATCATATTAACCAATAAATCAAAATCTAAGAATTGATCGATGAAATCAAAATAGTATATCATAATATTGGATAATCATTCAATCCCGTTAGACTTACATTGGTGTTGATTTGTGAGATCTGTATCTGTGCCTTCTTGACAAATACTTGACCTGCATGGCATGAAGGAACCTGACGAAAAATGTCAATACATATAAATTGCAATTACCATTATCATCGTTATTGTCATAAACTTTATCAGTAATACCACAATTGTTACATTATTCTCATTGTCATTATTGCTGTCAATATCACCATCACAACCACCACGACCACTACCACCATTAGCATCATCGTACCTTGGATGCCCGTCCACCCCACAAAACCTGGCAGTGTTTGACGGCTCCACATCGCTTGGCAGATAGAAGATTTTGGCACCAAACTCCCTCTCCTTCCTGACAAGCTGGAGATACTGATGCTGTAGTCGAAGGAAGTGAAGAAGACAAAATTATGTTAATCGAACGTTGTCTTGCAAGAAAGAGACAATGAAAAATTAATAATAATAATAATAACATGCACATTTATATTGCGCCTTCCCTCGTAAGAGCTCAAGGCGCATAGGAATAGTAATTAAAATGTTGCCGTACAAGCTGGACGCCCAGCATGGCAAATTATGCTCCCAATGATGCTTCTAAATCTGTCGAGGCGGGGCGTCGGTTAGGTCCTAGCTGGGACTAAACCACTTTTATTTCTGGCTATTTTTCTGGCTTATCACATAATTTTACTACTTTCCCTAACACCACCAAATGGAAAGTAGCACAGATAGGCACAATTTTTTAGCTGAGGAATAGCTACAAGTTATTTGTTTATTGGCCTTTAAATTATTAATTCTGCTCAGTTTATTGCTGTTGGTGTCGATAAAAGAGCATAGACACGGAGTAGGCTGATCCCCTGCTTGTCTGAAAACATTGGATTCACAGCATTTTAAGCTATATGGTGGTCAGGATGCACGAATTCCAATGGGTCTTGTGCACTTTATGTGGTAGAACATGGGGCTGGCCCCAACACCACATTGCGGCATGGAGCTTAATCAGTCAAACAAACAAGGCACCAGCTGGAAAGAGACAGAAAACCGGACCAGACCAGAGGCAGACGGAGACGAGTTGTGTAATGTACATAGTATAGAATGTTTAGTCTTAAAACGCATTAGGTATGCCCAAATTATGTTGAACAGACTAACCGCATGATTTTTAACCGGCTAAAGGGCAACGCTTGAGCCCTTACAACGAATTAGTACACAAAGTACCTACATAAGTATTGCCTAGACACGGAATTTAATATTGCAAATCACCGGAGAAAAACACTTTGGAAATAAAACTACATTTATACATTTATCCCCCTTCTTTCTTTCTGTCTTTCTTTTTTTATCCAATTCCCTTTTACCATTTCAGTGTAGGGCCAGCACTACGAGGCTGAATTTCTGTGGATCAAGATATTAAGCCAAGCAGGTGATAATCCCACTGTGACCTTTGGGGTAGGAATCAATTTTGCCCTTATCGATTTTCAACTGACAATGGTTACCTAACATGCGCAACGTGCACACGGGACCTCCGAGTTTATCGTCTGTCTCCGATAGGACTAAGTTATTTGATCCCACCTACCTGAATAGGATCAGGGGAATAACATATATGCTTTCCCTGAGTTTCAAGGAGAAAAATACCTGATAGTGTCGCTGCCGGGAACCGAACCCGGTATCATCATCATCATCATCATCATCATCATCACTGACATTACTCCCTACTATCTATGCTAGCATAGGTTATATTCCCGTTTGAATGCATCTTTTATTTTTTAAATATCTCAATTTAGACCCCCTACTCTACAATCTGTATACCCAACTATTAGGAGGTGGCATTAATTCCCACGACAAAGATATCAATTACCACATGTACGCTGATGATAGCCAGCTATACATGTCTGTTTTACCATCAAAAATGAGTATATTATTGACTAAAATGGAAAGATGCATTGAAGATGTTAGGAACTGGATGATACAGAACAAGTTGAAATTGAATGAGGAGAAGACGGAAGTGTTGTTTTATAACCCTAAATCTCTTGTGATCCCACGCGTAAACAATTACCTAGAAATTGATAGGGAAAGAGTATATTATGTCACTAGTGACGTAAAGAACATTGGTTTCTTTTTTTTCCGTAAGTTATCAATGGAAAGACATTCAAACAATTCATGCAAAGGCCTATTTTGTGAAGTTCGTAGAATTGGGCAAATATCAACGTTTTTAAACCCCACTTCAATGAAAACTTTTATTTCTTCTTTCATATTTTCTACAATCGACTATTGCAATTCTCTTTTTTTCTGGTTTGCCAATGTACCTTGTAAATAAACTTCAACGTCTGCAAAATCATGCAACAAGATATTAAGTCCTGCACAAAAAGAAAATTGATAACATATTATAATATGTACCTTTGCTCCTTGATCTTCGCTAGCTGCCCATAACAGAAAGGATATTTTATGAAGCAGCTCGTTTAGCTCATAAATGTATAAATGATAAAGCACCCTGTTACCTTTGAAATCTAATCAAAGTTAATGTATCTCAACGTAATTTAAGGTGGCAAAATTAATTTAGAAGTTCCTTTTAGAGACATCAAGAAATTTTCTTATAGAGCATTTAGTCACTTTGGACCTGCAGTTTGGAACTCTTTGCCTGAAAGTTTAAAATAATTAACAGACGGGGTGATTTTTAAAAAGAGGCTAAAGACTTTTATTATTCGCCAATTTTCACATGCTTTTGTCATTACGTTGTGTGATGTATTTGTGTGATGTATATAGCATAGTATTACTAGCATGTTTTAACGACATGTGTAAACATTGCTTGTCACTGCCCGTATTTCTTTGATATGCGCCTTGAGCTATTAAGTATGGAATAAGGCGCTCCAGAAATAAACTTTATTATTATTATTATTATTATTATTATTATTGTTATTATTATCATTTATCTATTTACTGGGGATATGTATTTCAATCGCTGTATTAAACACCTTATTTCAACATTAATTCTCCAATATCATGATTTATTATAAGGAATATCTACCTGAACAAACAGCAACAGCAAAACAGACGGCGAAAGCAAGAAACGTGGTGGATTTCCTCATCATGTTTACGTCCAGACAATCCAGGGAGGAAATAAAACCAAATGACCACTGGAGACTATCAAAACATTAAAAGCACCTGACTGAAGACCTAATAACCTCCTCACATCCAGCCGTCCACCCACCTCCTGCTCCCCACTCCCCTCACCCCCACCCCCGTCCCGCCCACCCCCACATGCATCACCCTTGAAAAAAATAGACGGTGCATTAGTAGCATCAGCGTCCTCTACCTCCCCCCCCCCACCCCTATGAAGATAGTCACCCCATTGTTACTGCTGTTGTGCACCCCGAGGGGATGGAGATGTAAAACTCTGCTGATCGACATCTTAATTAACCAGTGCGTTGGTGTCTAATTTCGATTAGAAAGAAAGGGCCCAGCATATCACTCACTATCCCTCTCACATTTTCTCTCTTATCTCTGCTCCATATTTATGTATCACCCCTCCTCTCTTCCTCCTCATCTCCCTCCCTCTCCTCTGTCCTCTTCATTCTGAAATCAAGTTCTCTATTATATGTATTCCTCTCCACTCGTCACCGGAAGAAAACAAACAGCTTAATTTGACAGAAACAAATAAATAACTGAAAAGTTTAAAGTTGTTGGTTTTACGTCCTTGGCAACACATTTTAGGTCATATCAAAGGCGGAGCTTCAAATTATAGTCCATCTCCGATAGGACGATCCCATTGGAATCAGGGTCAGAGCCATACAACTCGAGAAAGTTCAAAGGAAAAAATCCCAACGTCTCCGCCGGGATTCGAAGCCAATACCGTCTGCTCACGAAGCGAAAGCGAAAGACACTGGAAGATCGTTACTCGGCATTTTTCATTTTCTTTGTAGTGTGACAAAATCCACATGTTTAAACAAAGGGAAGTAAATAAGAAACCCTTATAGGGGTTTGAGATTGAATGTCATTAGCATTGTGGTATGAGAGTTATTCCCACTGCGCTTTGTTTGTTTTCATGTCATTGCAAAAAATGCGATTTGATTATCTGTCTTTGATATCATTACGAAGCCTTTTCCTTCCCGGAAAGTAGCTTCCATGACTGCCATCTGTTCTGTAGTACCAGCTTTCCTGCTTCTGGCAGTATGAGTAAGTAGCTACTGCACGAATGTGAACTGACTGGTAGAACATATAAACAAATGTAAAAAAACCCCCTTCCAATAAAGACAATAATACAGAAATACAGACAGGGATACAGAACGTACAGGGATACAGAACGTATCCCTGTATTATTGTCTTTATTGGAAGTTTTAAAAAACATTTTTCTCTCTGTTCTTCGACTTTGAGTTTGAACTTCTGGCAGCCATCATTAGCTTGTTCCTGGTAGAACATTATGAGGGTGTCGTCTTGAATGCTTGCAGAAAATAAATGAAGAGATACATAGATGAATCCGACGACTAAAAATAACAACAATAGTATCATTAGTATTATTGTTTTACGTCTATCTAATGCAACATGTGGCCAAATTAGTTAGGGCGGATGATTCACATGCCATAGGACGTAAGTAAGATGGGTAGGTTGTCTCCCTTGATTTGGCCGGAGGGCAGATGGGTCGAGGTCGATTTTGGTAATTCGTATCCCTGTGGATGCATAGCGACAAGATTAGTTTATGTAGATTTGATTGGGTGCAAAAGTCGAAAGACAATGACATTTTCCGATTTCGCAGTAACGTTGCATAGGTATATCTATACATCATATGTGTCATACTCGTGTGTTCTGTGGTCAGGTGGAAATGAAAGGGGCTGTGAAAAGGGTAAAGCTCAAAAAATGACAAAATCTATATTTTCCTTCAAGTGAAATTGGTCATCAGGATGAGCCTAATACTAATAACAACGGTATTGACACTGATTTTACTGATAGTTAGTGGTGAGACGATGATGGTGAAAATGAAGATACTGATGATGATGTCGAGGCTGCTGCTGCTGCTAATGATGATGATGATGGTGGTGATGATGATGGTGAAGATCATGATAATGATGATGATGATGATGATGATGAGGATGATGATGGTGGTGGTGGTGGTGGTAGTGGTGAAAATGAAGAAAATGATGATGATAACGATGATGATAATGATGACGATCATGATGATAGTGATGGTTTTGTTGTCGGTGGTGGTGGTGATGGAGGAGATGGTGATGATGATAACAACGACGATGACGATGAAGGTGTTGTTGTTATGGTTGTTGTTGGTGGTGACTATGATGATGATAATGTTAATGGCAAACGACAGTAGTGGCAGTGCTAGCGCTATCAATGATGGTTCTTAAAATAACAAAGACGTTAACACGGGTGCCTTTGCAGAAGATAATGTTGATGACGTGTTGATGCCGGACGGCTGTGTGATGATAATGATGATGATGATGATAGTGGTGGTGGTGGTGATGATAATATGATGATAATGATGATGATTATTATTCCAAAGTACAACATCCTTTTCGCAAGGTACCTAGACCATGCTGTGATTTCTTCATCACTAAACTATATCATGATAATATTATAATAGATCTTTATTGTCCAAATAGGAAATTCATCTTGGTTTACATTGTAGCCATTCTTACACAAGCACTGACGCATTCAAAACAAACATGTAAACAGTCTATGGAGACTGTGACCATAGACACACTTCAATAATACTATCTGCATCATAACAATAGTGATATGTCTACAACACGTGTAAGGAATAAAAAATCTTTGATGTGCTCATGATGGCACACAAAATAATAATAATATAAAGGAGATTGTCTGTGAGTTACTGTTAGAGAGAGAGAGAGAGAGAGAGAGAGAGAGAGAGAGAGAGAGAGAGAGAGAGAGAGAAAAGGGGGGGGGGGTATTTGTATTAGTATCCTTAATATCATTACGCAGAGATGACATGTATGTGGAGCCGTCACTGGTAATTATAAGGTACAGTCGACTCCGGCAAATCGCAATACGACGGGAGCGGCAAAATTGTTGCAATTATCCGAATTTGAGATTAACCAGTGACTTTTATATATAATTATTTAAGGCTGTAAAAGTTGCGATTAAGCGCCAATTGCGATTAAAACCGGAGTCGACTGTACCAGGAAAACGCCTCATGTGAAAATATCTGCTCAGTCTTCTAATAGCTTGAGGGGTTTACCACCATGACGACAGTAACTATTGTTATGGCCAAAACTTGGACAACACCTAAAGCTCGTTGTGCCATTCAAGGAACGGACACAATGGGCCGACCACCTTCTTGTCTTATCTATCTGCTCCAAAACCAATGAAAGTGTAAAAAAAGTTTTTTTAATTTAAAAGAAAAGAAAAGAAAAAAGAAAATCGCCATAGATCAGAAAAACGGTTACGCCACAGTCAGAATCGAAGTCACGCACGTTAACGTTAACTCGGCGTCGCCAGAGATGTTCTATGGGCTGAGCTACTGGCGAGCGAAGTCGAGTTGGATGCAAAAAGATTCAGCTCCACAATGATGTGTTGTGTTAGTTTTGAGATACGTAGGTGAATCCGGCGTCGACACGCCAAAAGCCCTTCATATTACATGGATTCTATCTGAAGTTAAAGTGCAGATTTATGATAAATAGTATCAAGGAAAACGGGAAAATGCCAGAAGATAGCCATAGAGTAGAAATGTTGTTTGTCGGCTGTTGGGATCGAACCCACGTCTGCGAACGGCAACACCGCCCTACCAGAGATTAGAGGGTCTCTCTTTTCATTCATTCATCATCATATCATCATCATCATCTTCATCATCATCATCATCGTCGTCGTCAACACCATCATCATAGATATCATTATCATCATCATCATCGTCGTCGTCACCATCACCATTATCATCATCTCTCCTTTCCATCATGACCGTCATCATCTTGAAAAATTGATGTGGTGGGCAGGGACACAGGAGGTGGGCGGATAGAGGCAGGATGACTATAGTAATGTAATAACGGAATTGAAGAGGAGCAGGCACGAGACAAGAGTCAAGGAAGGTTGGAAAATGTTAAAGTGACAGAAAAATACAGAAAAATAGCCATAGAAGAAAAGTGGAAAAGTGGAATGTCGATAGTAGGAATCGAACCCACACCGCGGCGTACGACAACACCGCCTTGCCAGAGACAGAGGCCACGTTTTAACCAACTTAGCTAATTAGCCACCCCTCTCGACATTCCACTTTTCTTCTCTATGGCTATTTCTCAGTATCTTTTTAGCACTTGAACATTTTCCAACCTTGCTTGACTACAGTTATAGGTATGGCTAGTGCGGCCCAACTCTTTTTTAAATTTTTATTGCAAGCTTGTCTTTTTTACAGGCATGCTGATTTGTTATCACCGAGTGGAATAATATTGTTATTATTTACTAAAGTGTAGCACACTAGTACTACACACTGGTTGTGTTTGTTGAAACCCACGCACGTCTATGGTTTTAACCATAGATCTATCAATAGATTGATCAATATCCAACTGTGAGAGTCCTGAGGTGTTGCTATTGTAGCTGCGTATTTCACTCTTATCAATAGGGCCACGGTTTAAAGGTAAACAAGAAGCGCAAATCTATTATCTGTATTCTGTTTTGCAATGACGAGTGTATTCACACACGTCAACTCATTGAAAGACATGCCCCTTGTATGTCTCTTGAGTAAACGTTAGTTCCACAACGCTTTTTTTCGTCCTCTTTCATTGTAAGCACCGAGTTCTATAAATAGTTTATACTTCCATGTCTAAAGAGATTTTAAATCTCTTTCCCATGACTGTAATCAAACCAAGGCATCCAAAGCAAACTAACATAAGTATATGCAACAAATCAACCGAGACACTTCTTTCGAAGGAAATGACGGCATTTTCAACTATTTTTAGATTAATTGATCCTGACCATTGTCAACAAAAATGGCTGCCCTCTTTGGACACGGAAACCCTCTTTCCACTCAAGTTGGGCAATTGATAGGTCTGAGTCTAGTCATTGATGCCAATATCTCTGTAGATGTTGTGATTCCTTGATACATTTAACATGCTCGTTGCAAATAATTTTGCTGAGATTTACTTTTGCCCTTTCAAAATGTCTATTATTATTGATTGAAGTAAGAGTCACCAACTCAACTAAAGTTAGTCTAGAAGATCGTCATTGTTATTGTTTTATATAAGCATAATAAATGGCTGTTTTTTTTTCGTTCCGATCCTGTGCTATGTTGGTTATTCAAAGCATCACTGACTAAGGAGAGAAAGGACATGAAGCAGGAATGAGTCATATTAGTAGTATTATTAGCAAGCATTGGAAACACCACCTTTTGATTCATCTGAACTGTCCAGCAGTCCAGTAGGGGGTTTGCTGTATCTCTGCATATTTTCGTGTCTATTGGAATAAATCCTGCTCAGTGTGTAATGTGCTGTTGTTGCCAGTGGGTTGCGTTGCTATATTTTTATGGGTCGAATTCAAAATACTGAGAAAAAAAAATATATATATTGGGATTTTTATCCCTTACGAACTATAAATATTGTAACAAACCCCAGCAGCAATCTGGTAGGAATGTGTTGTGTTACTGACATCGACGGAAGGGAAAAGCCTGCACTGCATGAAAGTAGGTTATCGATCTAAAGTGAGGGCTAAGTGGGAGTGACGTAGTAAGGTGGTTATAATAAAACGAAATCTTGATGATCACAGGCTTGTCAGGGATCAGAGGTAACTCTTGGCTGACCAGGGCTCAGACGATCACAACTGTTCTGGTTTCTTAGAATCACTGATAATGATTGAAACAGATTATTGTTGAATGATGGCAACTAAAGACATCTCTGCAACCTTTCTTGTGCTCCTTATGCCTTATAATCAGGGCTGCCACTCTTCCATGGATCCACAGATTTCCAGTGGATTTGAAATTTTCCTTGTATCCGTCAGTGGATTCCACTGACATCGCCTGTAGTCCGTGGCACGGACAGTTGTAGAAGACTTGGCAACAACCAATTGAGTGTCCAGAATCACGCTGTTTTCTGTTCCGCATACGTTCTACTCCATGTATTTCAGAATGTTCCGTGCACCTGTCCTTAAAAGCCATGGGCAGTCCGTTAATTAATCACCATCAGTGGCCGTTTGACTAGTGAGTTCTTGGCTGTTGGATTTCATGAATCCGTTCACAGCTCTAGCTGTTGGTCTCATGAGATTAGGCCTGGACGTGATTCTTCTTTCTGTTGATTTCAATCATTGAGCACACACACAACCGTGATTGTGAGCCTTGAGCATTAGATATAAGACAGTCACATTCCCCCCCCCCCCCCCCCCCCGAAAAAAAAACTCAACCCTAACATCAACAACAAAAACACAAATCAGACAAGACGATTAAGTTCAATAGTCGACCTTACCATTTTTTGTCAAGGGATTATAGTATCGAGTGTTGATAGCCACTGGTACCACTCTCTCTCTCTCGCCACACGATGTGTCTGCCTGATAGCCTGCTCGTTCACTGCTTTATGATTGCCGCTCGAGAATGACGTCATGCTTGAGCAGTTGATCACAATTATAAAGCAGTGACCGAGCGAAGGTTCTGAATGATCCGAGCAGGACGTGTTTGAACATGGTCAATCATGAAGCAGTTAACGAACGAAGCAGTTTATGATCCGAGCATTACGTGTTCGAGAAAGCATTTGGGTGAGCATTCGGTGATCACGAAGGCAATCTTTTGAGCGTTTGATCAAGTTGTAATCAATGCTTACGAACCTGATTGGGTAAAGGTTCATCAGGTATTATGATTACAATCATAAAGCTGGAGATCGAGCAGACAATCATAGGGAGGTGATTGCAATCGCTCGAGCAACTGTGTGACACAGACACAGCCCTACATGAGATACTTAACATAGATTGTGACCACCGGGTTGGGTCTTGTACTCGTGTGTAAGAAAGAGATGGGGATGATGGATTGGAACCAGAAGCGTAACACTACATACACTAGTCTACAAATAAAGTTCCAAGTTTTTCCCCCCATCAGTTCACAAAAGTCAAAACAGTGTTGGCAGGCAATTCAATGTAGGTTGTACCTGATTCACAAAGGAATGCACCATGCCTGCAAAGTGATGTTATCAATCGATATGATATTGTAAGGTCACCAGAAGGCACACCATACATAAGACGGTTAATAAATGTATTGGGATGTCTCTTTGTAACAGTGGATTTATGAAAGATTTATAACTTTTATGTTTCTAGAACAAGCAACAGATGGGACCCATGCCACAGAAAATTGGGCTTTGTACATGGAAGTCTGCGATGTCATCAATGAAACAGATGAAGGGTATGGTAGCTATTTAAAGAATTCTAAAAATTATTTGAAAATTGTATTCTAGTATGCTGATATCTGAATTACATGAAAAGAATAAATCAAAGGAATCTTTGCTATGAGAATGTGTTACTGCATGTGTATGGATTTGAAAGCTGTATTTAAGCGTGTCAATCCAAGAAATATCCTTTGTTTTTTAAGATCCATGGCTGTTGTTATTGGCTTTATTTAAAAGACTAGACATATCTCTAAATTAAAAATAATTTTGTTTTCCAGGCCAAAAGATGCAATTCGTTCATTCAGAAAACGAATTTCCCAAAATGTGGGGAAAAACTATACAGCTGTCATGTACTGTTTAACAGTAAGTTGTTAGGAAATGATATCTACTACTACTACTGATGAATTCATTTTCTGCACAATATAAAGATCCAACTGTTAAGTAAAAGAATTATTGCACCATGTAGCAATAAAACTGTGTGCAACTTTTACATTTTCTTTTTACAATTTTAGTTAATACATCAGATTTGTCTTTTTATCACAAATGTTTACAATAATTACGATTTTTGGGCAAATGGGCTTTTCCATGCTCTCATTTATTTTTGCCCATGAAACAGATCTATCTAGCTGTCAAACATGTCAAGATTTTTTAGCTTTATATGTTACTTGTGATTAGTGTTGAAGTTGTAAGCTTTTTAAAGATGCTATACTAATCTTTGAACTGTGAACAACGTTAAACATCAAACTTAGAAACTTTTTTTTGTTGTGAATAACAAACTTGAAATGATTCTGTCCACAGTGCCTCGAGTCATGTGTGAAGAATTGTGGGAGGAGATTTCATTTGCAGGTGGCCAACAAAGATTTTCTCCACGACTTGGTCAAAATCATGGGTCCCAAGAATGATCCTCCCCAAGTCATACAAGAAAAAGTTCTCAGTATGATACAGGTATCACAACAAAATGAGAGTTTAAGGGCTTTGGCACTTATAATGATATACACACCTAAAGATGCATGTTATATATAGCCTTAATCAAGAACCAGGCACTGTTAACCCTTCAACGGCCATGAGGTTGTGGAACAGATCAATTTAGTCAGGGCTGTTAACAGAATGTACTTAAAGACTATTGATATTTTACTGTCACCATATTGCCGAAAAGGTACAGAAACAAATATGGCCGCTAAGATGTGAATAATTCTATGAGATTGGCACACTGTGATGCACTGAGCTGTTAACTGATAGTTACTACTATGGTTTGGTTGGGTTTGAAAGGGTTAGAATATAAAGTTTAAGATCAGTTTAGTTGAGACTGTTTACAGAATGAATGTTGGATAATATTTTTTGTTAATCTATAGAATAAGTGTAATGTGAATATTTCTTTGTGAATTATCAGATCCTTAACATTAACATACTAATCTATTGACTTGCTTTGGTTTAAACCAACCCCAGTATAAATAGGGTCAGGTTGAAATCATTATTGACTCCTCTTTGTCAAAGTGATAAAGCACTGGCTCATTTAACTGGAGTTTTGTTTGTTGATCAAGCTCCATTAATATTTTGCAATGCAGTGTTGGGGTCAGCTCACTGTTCTGCCACAAATGGCGTATGCCTGCCACATGTGGCAACACATAGAGCCGGAAACTGGAGGTCTGTGGTTCAAATCCTGGTCAAAGCAAAGAGTTTAAAGGGTTGGGTTGTTGGTTTTTTTTTTGTCTGTGCTGGTTCAAGTCCAACAGGTGGTCTTCGCCCCTGAAATGATCTCCAACTGGAAGGGGGTGTAAAACTAGTAACTTTAAAAATCATTACATGTGTATAAATTCTGTCATTCTGTCCCTCCTCTAGACATGGGCTGATGCATTTCGAGGCAATCTCGAGCTGAAGGAGATGGAGAAAGTATATCAGGAGCTGAAACAGAAAGGCATTGAGTTTCCAATGACAGACTTGGATAATATGGCTCCCATTCACACCCCAGCTCGGGTAAGTGGGAGTGGAGGATACGGATTGGGTGTATGTGAATTGAAAGGATTGCATTGTACAGGATGGTTTTATAAGAACAAACTACTATCTTGGCCAACAAACTTTGGAATTTTATTTTATTCATAAAAACAATTGACAATACCAAAGTCAAAGAACACTTCCTTTTTCTCCACCTTTGTCAACCTCTTTTACGATGTATCCGAGAGACGGTTGCTATCTTTTCAAAATTACATCTTCTGTGTGGTCTAAGATTAACATCATTTTCCAAAGTTAGAATTTCATTACAAAAGGTTGGTATCATGACTTGTTTTATAATCAAATATTATCGTCCCACAGTTACATACATTTTTACTTTAAATGGATCTGTTGTGCGTGTTGCCGATGTTGATAACAAATTCTAAATTAAAATCCTGAAATCGAGAGGTCGGAGAACAACTTCTTATAGATAGCAGAGGTAGTTTCTGGTTACACCTCCTTGCTCAATAAAATTGGAACACAAAAACGACAATTACATTTTCTGATTAGTTGAAATCTTTTTCTTACATAGTTACAGCCGGTATGGTCAATTGGCTGCATCACAATCACAGTTGTTGAGAGCTAAGATTTGCCATCAATGAGAAAATTTCTTGTCTTCCAGTTTTTTATATATTTTTGCATCTCTATGAAAACAAACAGAAGTCTGTAAAAAGATGTATGCCCAATATCCTTGTGTTCTTAAACTGTTTAAGATTTATTGAAATGTTATCAGCAATTTTCATCAAGGGGATAATCAGTCTCTCTCATAAATGGGGAATTTCCTCAACCTCAGAGTTATGCCTATTGTATTTTCTAATACATATGAGTGGAATTTAAGGATTTAGATTTGTCTGTAAATGTTAAAAGGCATATCAAAATCATGGACTTGTCACATTTTTCTAACCATGATTTAGATTATACCATAATTATAAACTTTTATCAACCAGGACAACCAAAAGAATACTAACAGATATATGGAACATCAGAACAATGAAAAGCAGGTCAGATAGCATGGGAAATGAGGATCTACAACATTTTCCTTTTAATATTTAGTGAAACAAGATGGTTACAGACAGGCCGATTCAAACTGACATTTGGCGAGACACTGTTTTACTCTGGGCACATGGAAGAAGCAGATGCCTCACACTGAAGTTGTGGCCATAATGCTGACCAATTAGGCGTACAGATTTTTAATAGATTGGGAACTATTTAGTTTGTGTATCATAACCGCAGTTTAAAAATAATAATTCTAACCATGATTTAGATAATACTATTTACATGTTTAGGTTTCTGTAGTAAATTATAATATTTGATTGATTCATGTCACAGAGTGTTCCTGAGAAAGAGCAACAGGCATTGAGTCATGACAGAGGGGGAAGCAGTCGTGGGGTGAGTTTTTGTTGGTTTGGTTTTTTTCAGCCGAAATATTTAATGAATTTCTTCTTTTTCCTCAAATTGCACTTCGTCAAATTATTTGTACAATATGATATAATGCGACTTGCTGTATGTCTCGCTCAGGTCTCCCCATCCCTCCATCTTGTGTTTGGTGGCAGCAACTTCTTGTCCAATGCATAGCACTTGAGTGGAATACCTTAAAAATAGAATTTCATGCATTAACCCGGATTTGGATATTATTATTTTTTTTCAGTTTGCATCCCTATCTATCTTTTTGGGAAAGTTCGGACAAAAGTTAATCTTATTATTCTTTTCTTTTTTGTTGTTGATTAAATTACATTTCTTTATTTCACATTTTTTCTTTTCACGGTAGTGGGACAACTGGGAAAGGAAGGCAATTAATCTCTTCTTCTGTCATGATATGGAAACTAACAGCTTAAAGCAAAGTGAACCATTCAAAAGGAGTGCTTTGTTGTATTGTTTGTGTTTAACTCAATGAAGACCAAGATATGTTGATGCTAAAAAAGCCTTTGGCCCAGCCTTTTCATTATTTATTATTTGTAGCCAGAGCTATTTCATGGTGGGTCTTTGGTGGGTTAAAATAGTCTTGAACTGAAAATTAGTTATTATTTCTGTATGGTTTTGAAAAGCTGGTGATTTGTTCGGATTAAAAAAAAAATGTTTTAGAGTTCAACAGAGACTGAATTTGTTACTATAATCTGCTTTGCATGAACAATTTTTTTTGTTGTGATTGATTTCAAGCAATAGAGCCAGATGAGTTTTCACTTAGGCTTCTCCCTCAAACCCAGCCTCCACTAGAGTGGGGATCTGGGCCTGGTCTCCAGTTGGCTTATAGGACCCAGGGGTCTCAATTTTCCGTGGAGTTGCGGAATTCCGTGGTTCAAGCTGCTTCTGTGGTATTATATTTTAAAAATTATATTTTCATTTTTCTATTATTTGTTACGGCTACTTTGAATGATTATTTAAGAATACAGGATGTCCACGAAATTTCAGTGGTTGTCAAAATTTCTAATTGAGACCCCTGATGACCCAAATGCTGTTGAGCTTTGTTCGTTTCGGTTTGTGAGAAGCGACCCGGGTCCAGGGGGCTCTTCATGATCTTTTTCCAGAGTCTCTGAATCTATCGGAGACCACACCCAGCACCCTGTCCCAATGGAGGCTGGTCTTTTGTGTGAAAGGCGACAGTCTTGTCTATTTAATGTTTTGTACTACAGGATTTTTGTTTTCTTTAACTTAGAACCCTCACATTTCTGTTTGTTGTTGTTTGTGGTTATCTCCTTGTCTGTGTCTTTATGTTTTTCGTGTATTGCTTTACCAATTAGGTGTGGAATAGCATCTACAAACACACACACACACACATATCAATAAGTGATCTCTGAGTTTTTGTACAATATTAATCCCTTCTTTTCTTTAGTAGTGTCCCGTTTTTCATTTTCAGTTCATTACTTCGATTTCTGTGAAATGCCTGGTGCTCTGCATTTATTCACAACTCTGATTTTTGATTATTTTTTTTTCGTTTGATTAGATATATGAATAAGATTGTTTTGCATTTGGAAATCATATTTTTTAATTTTATTGTATGGAGATATTATTTTGTGACTGAACGGAATCTTTTTTGTTTGTCTGTTTTTTTGTTTTTTTTGTGTATGACTTTATTTTTCACTTAAATGAAATCTCTTCTAGGACATAACCTACGATTGTTAGTCACATTTGGCCTTTAACCTTTGCTCATGACCTTTTGACCTATTGGACTTTTTGACAATGTTTGCATCACCATTACTCTACCTTTCTCTTTCCATTCGACTCTGTAGAAGAAATATGCAGAGCTGGTGAATGAGTCCGATGACGAGGTTGGTCGGCTAATCTTATTTACATGCTGTTGTCTGTGTCTTATTTTCTCTCTCTCTCCTTTTATTTTTTTGTTATGTTTTGTTTTGACTCTTTTTGATGATATGGTTGCACCTTTAACAGGAATAACTCAACATGTAAGGCCCTCCCTCTAAACACAAAAGCCCTCTCCCAAAAGTGATTAATGATAATGATGAAAACAGTAATCTAACATTGTTAGCGCTCTGCTATTTATTGTTAACTTTTAACATCAAGGACCCCCTAACCCATAATGTAAAATGTGTCAGTTTTCACAAATTTGAGTGGTATTATAAGATGCATAGACAATACATAAAGAATTTTAGAACACTATATTATTTCTGTTGTTGATATGATGGAAAGGACAAACATGATCAAGTGGTCAAACAAATTGTTTGCGGCATTGAATAAGTCAATGATATGTGATATCTGTTAAATGGCAAAAGAACCAGAAATTATAAAAAATAATATTACATATTTATTTTGCTGTGAGTGAATGCTGTATTAAAGTTTCAAATTGAAGCGTGTCTGGTCCATGTTGTCGTGATTTAAAAGGTACTTGCTCCTCTCGGATGTCCAAATGATTGTTTGTGACCAGTGTGCATGCTGTTTGACTTGCTTTGACTTTGTGCTGCATGGTGGAGGGGAAGATTGTAGTAACCGTTGTTATGTTTGAAGTAACATCTGTTGTGAATTGAATTAAAAATGTTTTGTGTGTGAGTTCTGATTGTTCACGGGTGTTTTAGGGTGCTTTCGACCAATGTATGAGGTTGTTTTTGTGTTTGATAAACTGCTATGGATGTTTCTTTTTAAGCAGTGATTGTTTAACCCTTTGACTGCTTCTACAAGTTTTGGGAAGATATTTCTGTCGTGTTTATGAATACAAAAACGCTGTTTGATTTTTATATTAATCATAAGATTGCTGGAAACAGAAAGACAAGCTTAATCACAAGTCTACTAAGATGGATATTTCTTTGTGAAAAGAGTGGTCTCCGCCTAAGAACCCACCCATCGGGAGACAGCGCTAGTGGGTTCTAAGGCAGACCGGGTTCCTAAAAGAGGATCAATCAAAGCTATACATGAGTTGGTTAATTGCCTCCCTATGCTAAGGAAAACTTTTGACTTGAACCGTGTGCTGGGTGGCTCTTTTTGATGCTGTAAATGAAGGAGTGCACGGAAGAAGTTGAGCGTTAGCCGTCTTGATAATTTATTACTCATTTAACCTGAGGATTTCTTGTTTTGTTTTTCTTTTCTTTTTATACCCGAGCACGAAATCCGTTAAAACAGCAGGTCTTTAGAGAGAGTTATTTACATGTGGTCAGGTTCATAGAGATGAGAAATATGTAGAAAAAAATTATGTTTGGGACCGACGACGGGTTGTAAGATGGATCGTGTTCTTAGCTGACCACTGCATCAGGAGAATTAATTACTGATTGATTGTTGCCGTTGTTTGGTTGAAAGTGAATCCTGCTGGTAAATTTAACAAAAAGTAATTGATGATATGACTGAATTTATGATTAGATTTGATTTCTTATTTTTGATTTTGAAGCAGTGTTTCAATCCGGTTAGATTTTATCCAGCTTCCCGAAAAGGTCCTTTAAAGAGAAATTTATTTGAAGGTGCCTGTCTGGAGATTTCCTGGAAAGCAATGAATATTTTTATGTGTTGTTTTATTTATTTTATAAATTCTCTCAGTCTCATGCTTTTCTCTTGCTTTTTCTTTGGAATGTTGCTATGATCATCTCAGTGTTTTTGTATGGAAATATCTTTTAATGCCACCTCGGCTTTCAGGCTTTCATTGTGTGCAGTGGTCAATGCAATGCAGCAGTTTGACCTATTACTTCTCAATACAGCTGTCACTACTGTCAGTATGATGGTTTTCAAACACTTTGCAAGTTCTCATTTTATTTGTGTATTTGTAAATAACTTTGTGATTTCTCCTTGTGCTTTTCACTATACAGTATATGTCAACATTTCTAATGAAAGCCTTCTTTTTCAAGACAAATTTTTTTTTTTTTTGTGTTTTTTCCCCCCTGGCCATCCTATTCTAAGTGACCCTTGTTGAATTAGTGTAGAGTAAAGGTGTTGGTAGTTCTTCAAAAGGTTATATTATTTCAGATGGAAAAATTGTGTTAGAGACTAAGTTCTTCTTTGGGTATTCATTTCAGTCAATTGTTAGAAAGGTCAGTAATCATATTGTCGATTTGTGCATTAATATCCAGCAAAGAAAAAACAAACCAAACCAAACAGACAAAAAAACACAAAATAGAACAACAGCAACACCGATAACAACAACAAAACAACAACAGTGTTATAGGTAGTTTTGGAGAACATTGTGTATTTGTAATTGATTAGTTTTAGTCCTATCTTCCCTTGCTCCTTGTGTGATTTCTGTGATCATACCTGGAATTACTGTCCGTGCAAGTAAATCCATGTATTCAAGCCAGCTAATCACTGGAGTCAAACGGTGGCCACCCACTTTCCCTCTCTCTGATGGAGAGTCAGACACCACTGAACGGTGCATATGGTCTTAGCAGTGGCATTTTGTTAGAACTAGTCCTTTTTCTCGACAAATGTTTGTAATAAAAGATAACGATTCTACTTTGAAAACCTGTATTTGTCTGGCAAAGCTCCGTTTTAAATCATATTTTTGGCCATGTTTTATATTCTGCGTTTGCTCTCTCATATCTTCAAATATGAATGTATCTCTTGAGTGTTTCTTTCCTTTTGGCAGCCATCATTAGCTTGTTTCTTCAAGGTCTGCAGTAAAAATTGTTGTGAATCAGTGAATGTTATCGTGCTAATTTTTTGGGGGTCAATATGTATTTGTGTGAATATCACAAGGTGTAGTGATGTCAGAAGGTTTTATTTAAAGAAAAAATGTTATTTTAAGAATTCTGGAGTGATTATCATGCAACATTTATGTTATATGGTTTGTGGTTTTAATGTATTGATGTCGAGTATGTGAGTATGTGCAGAAGAGCTTGGATCCTGGCGCCAAAACATAATCCAGTTTCGATTGCTTGTTTGTTTCATCAAACCCCATTAATACCGCAGAGCAGTGTTGGGGCCAACCCCATGTTCAGCCATAAAAGGCACACAAGATACCCGATAAATCCAGGCACCCCACCCACTAAACATGGCTGAACACAGGGTTGGAAATCCCCTGGATCAAAGAATTTTCAGCATAAATCATAATCAACGTCAATAAACATTAATGTAGCCCTTGTGGTCACCTCCTCAGCTATGTCAGAACTGGGAGAATCTGCTACTTTGGGCGGGTTTCAATAGCGTGAAATGGAATTGGGCAATTTGTCACTTTCTGAAAGGCCCCTTGCCTGTCACAGCTTACAATCACAACTCTCAGTTGAATATGAGTACCTGTTTCTACACCTGGGTTGAGTGAGGCAATTGAAGTAAAATTTCTTGCCTAAGAAAATTACGAAATGTCTACAAGTGGTCTCGAACCCATGACCTTTACCCTGGAAGTCTGCGGTCCTAATAATCTGCCTCCTCATAATGGTGATATGTTAATGTCGGTCAGTCTGATGTATTAACAATAAACAAATATATTTTAAATCCTTCCTTCCAACAGCTGTAATACTTTTTATCATTTTCTTACTTCCCTTTTTAAATCTCACATGTTGAATTGTGCATATGACTGTAATTTAGTCTAAATTGTTTGATGATAATATGTAATTGATGTCGTCATGTCTTGTAACGACAGTAAATGTCCTTTAGTTGTGTCTAAGTTTTGTAATGATTCTCTATGTAACTGATTTCCCCACATAGGACCACCCCCCCCCCCCCCAATGATGGGTGGTGCCCATGGACTACACGTCGTTCCTAGTGGTCAATGGGTGGCATCTTGTCTGATCTCACTCAGTCTTCTCTCCCTCTTTCCTTTTTCTACCCCACAGGAGCTGGGGTTTATGAAGAGGCTCTCTGTTCACCACAGGGGTGCAGCTCCCCTAATGGTGGGTACCGCCCATGGACTGCGCGTCTTACCTAGTGGTCTATGGGTGGCATCTAATTACCTTTGATTTGTTTGTGTGGCAGATGCTAAAGAAAGGACTTACCTGTGTCGATAGCACCCTAAAACATCCAAAGACAAACCTTTTGTGTCTTTTGCGACGACAGTTGAATGTCATTTAGTAGTGTCAAGTTGTTTGATGATTCTATGTAATGTAAAGACTAGCATTTTGAAGTTCATCATACTTTATGCGCTTTATTTTGTGTAGTTTACCCATGGCAGGCTATTACTACACTCCTATAAGCATTCTGACAAGATCGTTTGCTTTCCTCCGCAAGGTAACCAAAATTGCCTTATATAATAAGGGCACAGCACCCGAGTGGTCACCCATTCAAACACTAATCACGCTGAACTTTGCTTGACCACGCAGATCGGTTCAGCATGCTATCCAATCAGCCATCTGCGCCTCTATGTAATTAAATTTTCTTCAAGAAATCCGGATTAATATAGGATTGATACCTTACCTTATCTTAATTTATGCCATTGTCAGGGTTTATGTATTCTTCTAGAATTTTGTTTTTGTTTTTGCATCATGTTGAATGTGGCCTTCTTGGAGATGGGAGAGGATTGTGTTGCATGCCAGAGTTGAATACTAAAATGATACAAAGTAACAAAGGGAGAGGGAAACCAAAGTAATAATAGGTGCACTCACATTGCATGCCTGCCCCTATGTATTTTGGAATGAGGTCTAGTACGTACTGCGTTCACATCTTTAACGCTAACCAGACGACTTTGACAATGTTTGTATTAGAAGAGTTGGTTGTTTTATTGCCTTTATAGATCTATTTTTTAAAATTGTTTATTAAATTTGTATTTTTTAAAAAGATTTCATGTTAATTTATAGTCTTATTAGGTTATTGAACAGTGCGGCACAATATGTGATTGGGAAGAGTGCACACCGATCTTTTGCACACCCCAGAAATTGGAAATTGTGAGGCCGTGTCACAAAAATATAATGTTAAATCCCACCGGTGATGGCGGTTTCGGCAACTGGCCTGAGAAAAGTTCTAAGATTGTTAGTTTTTTTCCCCTTTTCAACACAGCCTATATCAAGATGAAAACTTATTTCAACAGAACTTGCCAAGATTCCATGTGAATCTCCAGTAAGCATGGACACTAATGGGTACTGTATCGAGTAATCATACAATTTAGCAAGTACTCGATAGCCTGGCTTTCTACTTCATACTCATTGATATTTCTATTCCACAGAAAAACCTTTAGATCATGTTAATGAGTCAATAAACAAAATAAAACTTTTTTTAATTACAGAGGAGAAATACGAAACAAAACATGCATATGATACATGGTAACAACAGTGCTGAGTGAAGCTAATGATCAAAGGGATATATAACCATGTAGTTTTATCATAGAATTTAAGATTTTTGTGAGTTTTTCACATGATATCTACTTTTATGGTTATTTCCCTTGTTTTCACTATTGAGTACTCATTATCGATCTGTACTGAGGGTTCTTAACTGAAAGACCACTGGAAAGTGGTCAGTATCCCCTGCTAATACCTTTGTTTGAATTAGATGTAAATCTCCGGCTATCATGGTTGTAAATGAATATCCCTTTGCAGTGCATGGGAGGGGGCTTGCTGGGGAAGTTGAGGGGTTTGGCTTTTTTTCTTGTACTCTCCCTTTGTTTTATATATATTTGATAGAAGTGGACAGGTAATAAATAGACAGGTGTCTTTTCATGACTTGGTTCATTATTGTTTATCTTTATTGTGTGTTTGGCCTCCTAATTCCACATCGCATTTTTACTTTTGTACAATGTAATATTATCGCTATGTTTTCAGAATAATTTTTTTTTTTTTGTGCACAAACAAAAGCAATTTTCCCTTTTCATCGACACTCGCTCCTCTTATGACACAGCACTGCGGGGACTAGTTAGGTGTTCAGCCCTTAATGATGCAAGACCCATCCAGATCAAAACTTGAATATATATATTTCTTTTTATCAGGCAACAATATTACAAGAACAGTATTTATCATGGATTTTAAACAATGTTGTTTGAGCAGTGTTAGGGCCAGCTCCATACTCAGTATGAAAGGTACACAACATACTTGTCATAATGGCTGGCTACAGAGCCAGAAATGCTACGGATCAAAGAATTTCAGATAAGGCCATTGTGTCTTTAGCTCTTTACCATGAGCAATAAGCTGAGCAGTATTAATCAAATACTTATTTGATAAAATTGTGGTTGTTAGATGTAACTCTCTACCGATGAATGTTGAATAACAGAGAGAAAAATGTAGAAAACTTCCAATAAAGACAATAACAGGGATACAGAACGTTTCGGGTAA
>JARBEQ010136275.1:0-11239 GCA_030265355.1 Tritonia tetraquetra | reverse complement strand
TAGTTTGTTTTGTCATTAGTTTGTTTTGTCATTAGTTTGTTTTGTCATTAGTTTGTTTTGTCATTAGTTTGTTTTGTCATTAGTTTGTTTTGTTTTGTGTTTTATTTTGTTATTGTTTTTTTTGTTGTTGTTTTCTGTGCTATATATATATATATATATATGTGTGTGTGTGTGTGTGTGTGTGTGTGTGTGTCTGTGTGTGTGCGTTTGTTTGTTTGTTGTTGTTGAATTAGTATTTTAAAAAGTAAAGGAGTTGGTTTTTCTTCAAAAGTTTATTGTGCAATTTGCGGCCAGCTCCATGTTCAGCATTTCTGAACACAGTGCTGGAAGAACTCTGGGTCAGGTAGATAAGGCAAGGAGGTGATCATCCCTCTGTGCCCCGAACCTTAAATGGCACGATGAGCGTCACATTTTTAAGTGTTGTCCAAGTCTTGGCCATAACAATATTTACTGTTGCCTTTGTGGCAAACCCCTCAGTTATAAGGAAACTGAGCAGATTTTGCCACATAAGTCGACAAAACGTTAATGGCGAGCGTGAACAAAATTCATTAGAAAATTGACAGGATGAACTTCGTTAATAAAGATGACCTATGATAAACGTCAAGGGAATGTATCTAGAATTTTAAACATGTCGACCCACCTCGGAGTAAGATCAGTTTAGCGATATTTTTACACCGAGATGGTCTCGGGCGAAGCAGGGAAGGGGTTAAGGATACTATTATGTTCTACAACCTTGAAAATTGATTACATCACTATAATTTGCAAACGACGAGAATCTTGAGTAAAACATATAAAGAAAGTAATTGTAGATTACGTCACGTGACCTTATAGAATTGCTCCCTGACATGCACTCAACCCCATGCACCTGCTCGATTCACACCTATTTATTTATAACCACACTATTCCGCAATGGGCTGTGAGGAGGGGCCGCTCGATTATTCGTGTAAAACGCTCCAAGAAATAAACAACACATGTCTCTATTTACGCGTTTCTCGTATTTCATTTCTCTCCTCTTCAACACAACCTTATCAACCACTTCAAAGAGCATCGCACCACCAAGAATCTACAGCGAGAATAACAACAGTAGTAATATGACAACTACCATTCACAACAACAACAACAACAACAACACCAACAACAACACGGGATAGAATAAACTCGTACAAACAAAAAATATAAATGAATTGAAGGAGAGCATGCACTAGAAAATTATCAAATGTTTTAAGTGCCAGAAAAACACCAAAAAAATAGCCATAGAAAGAAAAGTGGAAAAGTCGACAGTGGGAATCGAATCCACACCGCGGCGTACGACAACACCGCCTAGCAAGAGACAGAGGCCACGCTGTAAACAACTGAGCTAATTAACCACCCCGTATACGATACAAACAACAAAGCATTATTTCATTTGAGAAAAATAACAATAAAACACACATGTGCTATAATCTATGACAAACAGGTAACTCAAACGCACACGTTTCCACTGCACGCGCAGATAAATCATTTTACACATCGCAAGCTCTTCACTGACCTGCTGGGTGTGAGCGACAAGTCAACTGACAAGGTCATCTTAATATTTTCTTCCCTCTTCTGACAAAACGTCACATACTATCATTATGCAGAAGTAAAGGAAACCCCTTTTCATGCGAGATCAAAATTCCTAAAGTTAAGGTTCATCTTTTCATCTTGGTCTAGTGTAACATGAGAATGGCAGACAGAAACTATTTGTTTGCTTGTTTTATCAAACTCGATCAATAATTTCAAAAAAGGTCTCAAGTCTGAAGTTTTATGCCCTCCTCAAAACCTAAGGGCGTTTATAACGAACTTTGAAAAGATTCCACGTGAATATCCAGGGCGAAGCCTTGAAAAACTGAAAGGAAAAAAAGATGTTGGACGGGTTCAAACCTGGTCCTCCGCGACCGAAGTCGAGTGACTTGACCACTGAGCCCCATGAACAGCCCAATGTTCTACCCCGAATGGTGCACACGACACTTCCGCATTTAAAAACAAATCGTGGCTTTACAGGGGAGGTAATACGAAAATAACTCCCTATCCATGTATTCGCCAGGATGAAGTTCCATCGATAAATACGAGTCCAAAATAGAAAATAATAGTGTGATGTTCCCTTGATGTTCAGAACAATAACATAGATATCAATGATAAATGATATCTATATTGCGCCTTCCATGTTGTACACGTTGTCATTTCAATGCGCATTACAAAGACGTTTTGTGATTAAAACAGTATTTCTATTTTTTAAATAGAAGCTAAAATTGCATAGTAAAGAATATTACAGGTAAACAAATATCCTACATATAAAGCATCTTCAAAGAAAGCAGGCTGTTGAATGAAATCACATTTGTTCGTTAATATCAAGTAAACATTATCATTGATTGTAAAAATGTTTGAATGAGTAAGTCTATAAATGCCTTTTAAAGGCAGTGAGTTCCAAATCTTAGGTAGCAAAATTCAAATGAGCGCTCGCCATAATATTACTTAAGATGTTGTTTGGGGATACAAAAAGAGATGTGCCATTTTGACGACTTTAAAAAACAAGATTTGAATTCGACGACAGGCTGTAAGACGTTTAAAAACAAGGGGAACAATATTGCACATGATTCTTTCTTTGACTGGAAGCCGGTGAAACGAAAAGGCAGGAGAGTGACGTAATCTGCCTTAATTTTTCGTAAGACAATTTTTGGTGGAAATTTATTTGGAGATGTTCGTCAATAGGACCAGATAAAAGTACATTACAGTAGTCAATTTTAAAAAGAACTCCCTAGTGATACGACAAGATGTAAAGCAACAGCTGTCGGACAATTTTGGTTAACACTACTCACGACGATGCTATTAGTGGTATAGGCATTTTTAAAAGTCACTCCTACAACATTTGGTAGAAAATATCGGTACAGAGCAACGTTGGCAGAAGGCGGTGACTTTGAGGATAAAATGGAGAACAACTTCCTCTCCTCGTGATGTTGGTTGGGTAATGCGAGGAGGAGGAGGAGAGGGTCCTTTAAGATCTAGGAAAAAGGAAGCAACCGACAAACCAGATGTCTACAGAACAAGGGAGGGGTGGGGGGGTGCAAGGGCTGATTTTCTACGATCACAACCCTGATTTGAATAGTCTTATTTCAACCACTCCAATGGCTCGCCAATAGCAAAACAGTAATGTTCAAAGCAATGGTCGGAATTACTATCTATTATGTTACGTAGTGTTCGCAAACGTCCCTCTTAGAGCACCTCCTGAAAGGCTGTAGCATAAAACTACTAAAGATAGTAAAATGATGTTAGGACACATAACGATGTGTGAATGATTCGACTACAGAAATATCACCCAAAAAAAAAACAATGATATTTTAATGAAATTTCAGCTAGGTCTGCTCCCTTAAGTGGCAAAATCTGCTGCCCATTTACTTAAAGTTGTTGTAATTTACCAACAAATCACAGTTCATTACATTGTCGTTAGACAATGAGCAAGTGTTGCTCGACCGCCCAACGTACACATTGCATAGGGAACATGATATGGGCTGTGCAGCGCTACACAACGATAAATAAACAATCAATATAGTAGCGTACATCATAGACACTAAATTTAGCATCTCTCAAAGTCAAAGGCAGAAAGGCAAGTGTTTTTCTTTCTTAGTATCCAAAAACAATTAGATAATTGAGTAGCATACACACTAATGCTGCCAACGATATCATAATACGGACCGGTATAACTTTTTAATGCCCTAATCAATATAATCGGTTTGCAGTTAATCATTGTGTAATCATTATTTATTAGGCATTGTCATTATCTATTAGGTATGTCTTTGTAAGACAGTTGTTAATTGTTTGAAGTAACAGGTATATGTTGAGGGGGAAGGGTTGGGGGTGGTGTCGGGGTGGGGGTGTAGAACTAACCATTTAAAAAGAAAACAACACAATTATAAAGAATAGAACCACTTATTGTTTTAATATTATTATTCTCTGTTTATTTGACACATAGAAAGTCTTCCATCTCTATCGACTATTCATCTCTCCATTAAATACACATTCTTTATTGGAGTAAATTTTATTATTGGAAAATTCATATTACCTTTATAGTTGAGACCGTAAAATCTCGTTATACCACAACTTCTGGGACCAAAGGAAAGTCTGCATTATAAAATAAATGTTTGAGTGAAAAAATCACCACATCAGTGACATGACGTAAAGCAGGCGGTAAGCGAGAATGGCTGGTTTGCAGTAGGCGATATAAAGTATAATTCCAGTGTCGATGGTGGAACGGAGAGCACGCTGAACCGGTCAGCGTACTCAAGCAACATTGACCGTGATCAGTGTGTGGATGATTTACCACTCGATCGGGCGCTGTGTCCTTGGGCAAGACAATTCACCCTACCTCACGGAGCGCTGAAATCCGGCGACCCATCAATTGTGGGGGATGAATGAGAGACCACAAATTGTAACTATTGTGTGTCTATGATTTTGTATTGTAATGATGCGTAACATGTCAAATGTAATGTGTAATATACTTATAATGGATTCTAATATATGTCCACCAGCGAGAAATGCCCAATTCCCCGAAAGGGATGAATACTTTTTAAAAACTTTAATCTTTATACCAACGACTCTGGGACTAAAAGAAAGTTGGTGCTATAAAAAGGGCCTGAGTGAACACATTATCACACACGTACAAAAAGCAGGCGGTAAGCAAAAATAGCTGGTTAACAGGAGGCAGAAAATGAGGTTTTATTGTTGCTATAGGGCATTATTACCATCGGTCCCAGCGTGAGGGTTTTCACTCTGTTCAAACGTTTCCTGGAGGCGTTTGTCTTTGGTTTCAGGAAGTTGCATGATGCATCCCAAGCATATCAACACCAACACGGCCATGATGGTGTATGGAATGTAGAAAGTGTCGGGGTGTCTGGGAATAAGGAATGGTGCCACGATCCCCGCAGTCCTTGCTATGACGTAGCACCAACTCGTACTCAACCCACGGACAACGGTAGGGTAAATTTCGATCGCTTCTATGGCCAAGATTACCCAAAATCCAATCACACTCCCTTTGGCCCCAAACACACACACCAACACAGCCGTGGAGCTCCAATCACCGGAAGTCATCGAGTCGAAACAAACAGCACCGATCAGACAGATTGCTGTGAGAGAACAAAACACTAGCGCCGACATCTTTCGTCCTAGAAAAGTGGAAATCGCTATTATACTAAGATTGAACGGCAACGATATCCCGTTCATAATAGAAATCCCCGTACAACGCCTTCACGCCAAAACCTATGGCGTAAGTAATCAAACTAGCGGAAAACCAGGGCAAAACGAAAAGTAAAGTGTATTTTCTATAGCCCCCTTTGAAAATATGGAACATGTTATATGTCTTGGTCGTTTTGATGTGATCCTCACGGCCGTAGAGATGTCGGTGCTCCGCGGAGTCAGAGGTTTCTAGTGATGGTAGCGGCTTACATTGTCCATTCATCTTTGTGATTTTCCTCGCTGCGCGTTCAAATTTGCCTGTCTTGTTTTTAACCTCCAGCCATCGGAGACTTTCTGGCACCCAGACCACTGGAATGAACCCGATGGCTGCCAGGATAGCCGTAACGATGTGGATCTGTCGCCAGTCTTTTAGAAACATGCACGTAACAGCAAACAAACTCGCTGATATATTCCATTCTGGAATAGCGTTGACTGTACCTCTCCAACCTTTAGTAACAAACTCGATGGAATAGAGGGTTTTTAGAGTTAGATTAGCCGCAACAACGAAGCCGAGAATAAACCTCAGCGCCGCGTACATTTCCCATGATGTGGAGAAAATCGAAACCACGTTTAAGACAACTAACGCCGCCTGTGCGCTATAGATTACTTTCTTCCTTCCAAAACTGTCCGCCATGTACCCGGCGAGGACACTTCCAGCCACCACCCCTGCCATCTGGACGGAAATGATGAATGACGTCACCCAGTTCTCGCTGCAGACGAGACCCCACTCACTCACTATCGTCTTCGTTTCCCGATCGAACCCAACGCGAGGGCAACAATAAAAAACCGAGCAGCTGTTAGAGTCAAAGTCTTCAGATGTCACGTTACATTCTACCGAATTTCTTCCCGTGTCTCGAAACCCCGATTCAAACTTGGAATTGTTGTTTAATGAATCTGTAGAGGTTTGTGTGGAATACATGATAGTTCCATGACCGCTTCCAGTAGTTGTGTTGGAATGCAGACACCTCCACCCAGGGTTGTAGTTTCCAAACATCATGAACAACATGGTAAACACCGAGGGAATTCGGGTCAGGTAGAGACAGAGGATATAGACGACTTGGAATGGGCCACAACCAGCAACCTCCTGAATGACAAATTCTGATTTATCTGGTAAAGATAAGGAACAAAATGAAATTGATAGTGATACCATAAAATTGTTACCATTCCATTGTTTTCATTTATACATTAACATATATTAATTATGTATCCGAATCCAATACAATCCTTTCCGAATACCAACACGGATTCAGAAAAAGGCGCTGTCGTGAAAGTCAGCTGATTACCACAATCCACGACTTTGCTAGTTGTCTAAATCGTGGGAGTCAACTAGACGTCACACAAATCATGAACGATTTGGAATGGCCCACGCTAGAGGAAAGAAGGAAGAAAGCAAAAGTCACCACGCTTTTCAAAGCCATCCATGAATCAATCGACGTTCCTATCGACCGACTTGTAAAGATGACATAAAAAAACAAGGGCCATGAACTCCGTTTCCACGTTCCACACCAAGAACTAACAACCATATGCAGTCTTTCTTCCCATTTGCCATAAGACTGTGGAACAATTTGCCTCCAACCGCGGTCAGAAAACCTGACGTACATTCTTTTTTGGGCAGTTTGAAGATGGTCACACAATGAGCGATCTCTTGTGTCAGTGTTTTCATGTTTAGATTAGATGACTTGTATTACGTATATTATCATTTAGCGACAACACACCAGAGGTGGAATTACCAAAGAAGAAGAAGCGTTTGTGTTTTTTCTTTGTTTTGTTTTTTGTCTGCATTTTGTGTTGTTCTGTCCAGCTGATGAAGAGTTTTACCCGAATCGTTCTATATCCCTGTATCATTGTATTTATTGGATGTTTTTTAGATATTTTTCTCACTGTTCTTCGACTTTTAGTTTGAATTTCCGGCAGCCATCATTAGCTTATATCTACGTTGTAGCACTTATAAATAATGATTATTTAGGACAATTTGGGTAACTTAAAATAAAGCATAAAGCATAACAGTTGCTATACAATCGGATCACTTAGTCTAACGCAACGTCATGGTCCAGTGCTTCCAGTTCCACAATGACAGGAAGCGCTGGCTAATAAATTCAAATTCAAATTCAAATTCAAATTCAAAATTACTTTATTGGTCTGAATAGGGCAATTACATTACAATCTAATTGTCCTGTATTTCACGCACCGAACTCGCCTGCTCGATTTCGTTGGCTCGAATTCCTGCAAGGAAGCAATACTGTCGGCAGTCCAATCCTTTATGGTGTTCACAACCGGTTATTCATGCTGGATAAGACCATTTATCTCATACGGAGGTTGAAAGTATTTAATGTTACACTATTTTAACACTCAATCATGAGAATCTGGTAGTATTGAATACCAAATGAAAGCTTATCCTTTGCCTCATAACTCACATTTGGTTTTACTCTTCCACTAACAAACACAAGTGTACAACTACAGCTTAATAAAACAAACCATTTAAACAGTTTCATATAATCCTTTTGTTTTAAAGGTTGATGATATTTGATTGGCACCACACAGTTTGGCATACTTTACTTTTTCTAATTCATAAATTATTGGAAATAATCCTGTGCAGTTTTTATTTGGTTCTACGGTTCGAGGTGTGACCAGCAGCCGCATGATTTTGATAATTGTTCCATTCTTACATAGCTGGCCATTGGTAAACGTGGTTTGGTGTGCTTTATATCACTTCTTAAGTGTGGTGTAGTTTTTTTTCGTCTAAATAAAAAAAATCAGTTTATATGAAAAGTGGATCATACAATTACTTTCCATTTGGACTGCCTCGACAATCTTTGTCTGACATAGGGTCAGAGGATTTTCAAATCTAAGGCACAACAGAAAAAAAATCGTGTTGTGTAACAACTTCACAACTGATTTGTATTTCGTATAGGCATTGAAAAAGGAACATACCAGAAACGCATTCAACATTCGAGCTCGTTTAATGCAAATTGAAATTGTCAGGTAGTTCCACCATACACCATAATCTTGAGGCAGAAACTCATCATATGCTTATTGGCTAAATACTTTTGTTACCAAATTATGAACACAACCCAATTCATTTAGAATGTGATGACTTTGTTGGACGATTAACTCAGACCAGATGTCTAGAGGAACGTTTAAAGGGAATGTAGAGGGGCATGTCGTTTTTGCCGAAATTATAATATGGGGAAAGCAGAGACAAATATGAAGCAGCAATGAAGAAATGTGAAGATGAAATAAATAATGTTGAGCTTCTTCCACTTTCAAAGACGAGGGTCCTATCATCAGCAGTCTAGACATTTAAGAAAGAAATACATGGCATGTTCCCACAGACATACCATAGTAGGTCCTTTATTGGCAACCATTGCCACACATACATGACAGAAACAGTATAAATAGGTGTCTCAAAACACATTAGCACTTATACACGAGAGCCTACGACAGACCAACACATATTATTAGTATTAGTCAAAGCACAAATTATTAGAACAAGATTTGAAGCACTCAACAGTTACTTTGCCAGAATGCATTACTTTATTTCACACACTCATCAAATAGATCCTTCAATGTATCACGCAATCAGTACAACAATTAACGCCTACATATTTAACACTATACAAAAGGCTTTCTCTTCCACCTGTCACACCAAAAATGCACATGCACGAGGGTCATTGTTTGCCACTAATCCAAAGATGGATCTTAGTGTCAAAACCGAAAATGATTTATAGAATCGCTTTCAAGGTAGCACCCCCCCCCCCTCCCCCACCAAACGAAAAAGAAAGACAGAGACAAAAAAAAACAAAAAAAAACCATTGTAAGATCAAGATTATGACGTATTACGCCTACCAGCTTTGGTTGGTAACACCTCAGCTAGAAACCTAGATGTCATGATAAACCTAACGTCATTGGAATGAAGAATACCTGGCTTAAACAATGATACAATTTAGAAATATGCATTCTCAGTTTTGTTTCATTTTATCAGACCCTGTCACATATTGTTTGTCCTGGTACCCGTGTCCACAAAAGGAGTAATAGACACTATGGGTTTATCACAACTTGTCGGAAATTATTTAATCTAGGATATAATTATTGCATCTATGTTTAGCCTTGCATAGAAGTTCATTCATATGGCAGGTATCTTGTAAGCCTTTCATGACTGAACATATGGTTGTTCCCAACAGTGCTAGGGTCGATCAAACTAATAGTAAAAAAATAAATCATATCAACCTGAATCGATATAATCTGTTTTATGACAACGTTTTCGTAACTTGTCCAAAACATAAATTCAAATCATTACCAGGCTAAATACATTTATGATTCATCTTTCATTATAAACACAACCTCGCATTTGTTTTTACGACCCCGGATCCTGCATTAATTACATTTGCTATTCAATTGTCACAGGAATGTAATTATTGCCGGATCCGGGGTCACAGATGGCCTTAATGTTTTTTGTGGGGTTTTTCTTTTTTCGTTTGGTATTATTTTTGTCGGACGGAAATGTTTCCCTTGCATTTTTTCTATTCATTTTTTTGGCAGATACATTTTTTCCCTTCCACATGTTGTTGGAAATATTCACCTACTTTCATTTATTTTTAATAGATGAGTTAAAACTGTCGATAATTTGTGGAGGGTTTATTCGAAAATGATACTGATGAGAGCAGCTTTTATATGACAATTATACAGACTACTTACTAATTAGCGAGGTGGATAATTTTGACCCGCGAGCAGTGATAGAGGTTACATTTGGTTTCTTACTGGTCGGCCCTAACGGCGTGCGCGAACTCCTTCTAGCGATACTTTGTCATGCAATTCAGTTTTTATATTTCTTTTTAAAGAATCAAAATCTTCGCTGCTTTTTGTTTTAAAAGATAAGTTCTAAATATGAGGTGCAGCATTGGTGAAAGAATGATCTAAAAATTTGGTAGAGGTGAATTTCGTTTCCAAAAGAAGAGAGTTGCTTGATCTCAAGGCATGGGGTGGGTTGTACATTTTGATTACAGATTCGAGATAGTGGGATGCAGATAGACAATACATGCAATCATGTACTCAATTCTCTTCTCCACTGGCAGCCAATGCAGATGGTAGAGGATTGGGAATATATTTTCCATACTTTTGTTTTTGTTATAATCCTAGCTGCTTTGGTTTGCATTTTTTAGAAAACTTTCAACATTCATTTTAGATATGCCATAGAGAAGGGAATTGCGGTAGTCGAGCCGGCTCTACAAGTGACTGAACTAATAATTTGGTTGTGTCTAAATCTATTAATATGATAGATCTCTAATACGCCCGATATTTCTAAATGGAAATGGAAAGATTAGCATAATTTAGTCACATGGCAATGCATTGATAAAAACTCATCAAAACAATACCCGATATTCGTAACAAATAGAGAACTTTGTATTGCAGTGCCATTAATCGAAACGCTATTTATGATACTGTTTGTTCCTTTCTTCCTAAACACAATCAGCTATGTTTTGCTGTCGTTCAATGTCAATGCATTTTTTGGCACCCATTCTTTTATACCGTCAACACAAGTCTCAATGTATGTCACTTTAGAGGCAGATGATTGCTCGGATGTCGCCATGTAGCGCTGGGTGTCGTCTGCGTACAAATGGTATTTGAGTCTTCTGTGAACAATGATATTTCCAACAGGAGCGGTGTAGAGGGTAAAAAGAAATGGACCGAGGACGGATTCCTGAGGTACACCATGATCTATGAGTAAAAGCGATGATTTATAACTATTCACCTGTTCCGATACCTCTCCTTCTTGTTTGATTTCATGTTTATTTGGTTCTCTATTAATTAGCATAGCTTTTGTTTTCTTTGCATTTATTTTCAGACCTCTTTTCTTTAATTCTCGGTTGAGTATATTTAGGTTGTGCTGTAGATCTTGTTGAGTTTTTTCCAAATATTACTAAGTCATCTGCAAATGCTAACATTATTACCTGAACTGGTTTTAGTTTCCACATTCCTACTTTTAAGGGCCTCA
>JARBEQ010136164.1:0-13428 GCA_030265355.1 Tritonia tetraquetra | reverse complement strand
AGTGTGGGGTGGCGTTGTTACCGTGGTTTGGGTAAGATTGGGTTTTTACAGAGAGGGTGAATTGTTATATCATCACACGTGTGAAAAAGTCTAAATTACTGTAAAACTCTGAATTTTGGAAATTGGGCGCTGTTGCTGATTTTACATAACATAATAAGCGAAACCGTTAATGGGCATGACTTTCAATGAGAAAAAATATTTTCGTGACGTATTCAGTGGTCAAAATCGATATGCCAAGCGTCATTAAAATGTATCAGTGACATACACTTTGATTTGTGTGTCCACGAATTTCTGAGCGGACTATAGGGGGATAGGCAAGCAATAACATTACATCAAACCCTAAGAGAGTTATAAACTCTCCACTGGACAACAAGCACAATTTTGTGATCTGGACCTGAAATCTTTATTCCTGAGCTAGAGATGAGTTCTTTGTATACAGAATGAGTCAAGTTTTGGATTGAGAATTTCCTCGGTGGGGGAGTGTGTCAAAGGGGGCATACAAAACTGAAACCCTTCATAACAGACTTTTCTCCCTAGTGAAATATAACCGTCACACACGGTTGTGTTCGAGCCCTCGTTTAAGATGGTGAAATATCTTATCCGTTCAAAACGTGGCTCTTTGGGCTGAAAACAGGTATTTTGAAAAAAGTGAAATACCAAATAGTGTTTGATAGAGCTATTCTTTAAAAATTCTGCTTAAAAATGGCACCAAAAAAATCAGCCACACTTGACTACTGCCCTAACAAAAAATCATTAGATCTATACCAAAATATAACAAGAGGGTTGACCCGACTGCTTATTTATTTATTTTTTTAAAAATCGAGAGCACAGTGAAACTCGGTTAAATCTCGGTTTATACGAGTCCCGTTGCAAACATACAGCGTGAGGTCACAAGCCTACACGTCTTTCTTATTTCTCTCCTCCCTCATCTCCCATCCCATCTCTATGTTCTGCACCCTTTTTTTAAAAAAGTGTCCATTCTTGCTAAGATGACGGTCAGCCCAATTAGTTTTTTTTGTTTTGTTTTTACCATGAGCTGGATTGAATATCAAAACAAATTACTACAATGTGTTGTTTCCATACTTTTCTTCCCGTTTGCCTGGTTGAAGATGTACTCTGTGCTAATAAAGCAATATTATTCGTCTTCTGTCAAATGTGATGCTGACTCGTTTGGAATCAAAGATCCGGGTAACGTTTTTGCTAAGATCCTGGGTATTAAAATGCCATAAGTTGGTTTAGGCCAGGAAGAAATGTACAACATCATATGTTATTTAGTCTGTCTCCAGCGTTAACCCCCCCCCCCCCCTCTCTCTTATTCACACACAAACACAAGCAGAAATATTATCTAGCTACTCACACTCAAATATTAATGCAAATTCAGAGCGCGACGTATTCAATTTTGATAGAGCTTTGGTTTTACTGATTGAAAAAGATTGAATACAAGTGAAAGAGAGAGAGGAATACAAGTGAAAGAGAGAGGAACCGCCGCTACTGAAGGCAGAGAACGATTGTTACCAGCAAGTTATTTTTTAGGTGACCAGAGAATAACATACTCATTCTCTTCTCTAACTCGACCTTTTGTATAATTAAGGTTATATATCCCGTCTACTCGATGTGAGGTTAAAAAAGTAACTGGAACTTTTTTTTTTTTTTTTTTAAAGTACCATCAGGCCATATATTCTAGGCCTACGCACCACCTGGGACTGGGCTCTGTGGCTGATCTCTGGTTAGATGCGAATGCAATGGAGTTTTCGAGCGCTCGAGTCTCCCTCAAAAGAGATAATGTTATTCTTCAAAGTCCTAGTAAAAATTGGCCTAGGTACCTCCTGAGCGCCCGACTAACCACACGGGTAGCAAAGGTCGGCCCTGCCATTCTTGGGGTTAAGCGGGGGAGAACGCCCGAATTAGTTAACAGGTGATAGAATTCGAATACCCATTCACGTTATTTGCCCCTCTTCTTGAACATTTTTTTCTGTACCGAAATGAACCACTTTACTCTTAAATCATCGAAGCTTCATCGCTCGATCTGAAAATATTTCGACTGAATTATCCACTAAAAGACTAAAACCTTATCAAAATGTAACATTCAACACATCAATCTTTATTCTAGTTTGCATTCATATAAAATATTTGTTTTTTTTTTGTTTCTTTCTCAATCGATCGATGTCGTGCTGCTGTCATTGTTTACACTCGAAAGTCAGCGTTATACCCACGAATGTGTGGTACCGTATAAAGTTAGTCGAGAAAAAACAGACAGACTTTTCCATGAATTCCCGTCTAAAACCAACCTACCGATTCTCGGGCTTATAATACTGCGTATACTTATACAACAAGTTAGTCTACGTTACCTTTCGGCATATAATTTGATAGAATATCGAAAGAATCGATACCAAGAGAGCCTACCTCCAATGGCCCACCCATGGACCAATAATACCTCCTTCCTTCTCAACTGATTAGGTACACAATCTCGATAGAAGTAAACGGTCTTATCTAGTCTTGCATTCTACAATTTCAGAAATAGATAGGAGTTCCCTTAGAAAGAAGGAAGAGGGATACAAAGAAAAAAAGCTGGATCCATTAAAAAAAATATACAATCCCCCTAAATGAATATCTAGACATCAACATGGAGCGAAGAGAATTCAACTTGGAAGACTACCATCTGTCGTACAGTACAGGATGTATGATGGAAGAACCCTTGGTAAGCAATGCTATAATAATAAATTTGTGTTTATCTATAGACTTAGATAGACTATCTTATAAATGAATGATTTTGATAGAAAAATATGCTTGAATAGGTCAGCCGTTACGGGCATACTATTCCAATTTCAACATTAAATGATGTTAGATAGCCAGCAATGACAAAGTCAAAGGGCTGATCACCTGCTTGTTTTAACGACACCACAAGAGTTAACCCTTTAGGGTTTAAGAGATGTCTGGAATCTGCATGCGCTGCCTTGTAGTAGTATTGTATGGCATTTAGGGCAGAGCATGGTGCTGGCCCCAACTCTTGATTATTTATTAATAGGTTTATATTTATGTAATGATCAATCGAACGAGACATCTATCAAAATACCTAAAGCTAATGGCAAATGCTTTTGGAACCTCTTTTCATGAAGTACACTTTCAAAAATTATTAACTTGGTTCCATTCAAACTTAAGCAGAGACAAAATGTAAAAAAAATTAAAGTTGATCAATTAATATAGTCAATCAATTTTAATACCTTGGAAGCATCGTGACATCAGAGAATGATATGGAGAAGGAAATAAACACTAGGACAGCACTGGCCGCATCTGCATTTGATGAAATGAGAAGCATTGACCTGGACACCCTAAGGCAAAAGAAAGAAAGGGAGGCTGATGGGAACATGGAGAAGGACTGTTGAAGAGGAGAGAAGAGAGTCAGGAAAGTCATGGAATGACTGGCCCAAGACAGAGATGAATGGAGACGATTTGTTGACGCCTTTTGCTCCTTCAAGGAGCAATGGATGGAATTAATTTATAAATGTCAAATGAAGGTTCTGTCAATTTCTTTTTAATCTTGGAAACAACATATCTGAGCTGAAGTCGACTTTTCAAAGACATAGACCACAACATCATCTCTGACAGACGACATTTATATAACAAGAGGACCTTGTATTGCAAAACAGGCAACAAAATTATGACTTTACGATAGAATTCACATGTTGAAAAATGTCTCATCCTTACCATCACCAACAGGGAGAAGCCTATCAGCTCAAAACACTTGTAAGTTGTATGGCCACCATCTTAAAAGTAGACTGCCAAATTTATTGGAGTGAAAGGATTTCAAATTAAAAGTTTTTAGGCTGGACCATCCCAGCAAAGACCACCAGCACCACAGTTTAAAAGAATGCCTAGCTTTGACTCATACTCCAATTGGAGTAATAATTGATGTCCCAAAACTATGTACACAAGACAACATTAATTACGCAATTTTATGAAGAAAACCAAAACCATACTTGCCATTCACTATTCACCATTTATGATTTTCCAACACAAAGAAAATGTTTTCATAATTTATTTTAGTCAGTTCTTCCTGCCTACTTTGAACCATGGAATAATCTGTCAAGGACTGTAAGTGACCTCATCAAGGAGAGACGTTTGAGAGATGAAGTTCATAAGGTCAGTTTGCCACCTCAATTGTATGATTGTATGTTTAGAAATCTTTCCATGCTAAGCTTGATGCTAGATATTATGCTGTACCTCATTCTTATTGATACTATTTGTTCATTCCTACCACATCTATTTGTCATGATGTTTCATTTTATTTATCATCACCTTCCAACCTAGCTTTTTTCCCCCCCAGCGGACTTTCACCATGCCGCTGAAGATTTGGTATGAATATTATAGAATGGTTTAAGTTTCTGGCTTGTAAAAGATTTATTGTTTAAAATTGTTTTGTTTTTGCTTTTTTTGTTTAAATTTTTGTTTGTATTATCATCTTTTTACACAATGATTTGAAAAATGAGTGTGAACAAGAAGTTGTCAATGCAGATAGGTAAAAACACTTCACAGTATGGCAAACCATGTACTATAAGTCAAGTCAGTTTTTACTTCATGTGCACAGCATTACAGGACAGTTTTGACTTGCTTGATTTGAGCCCAGACTCCAAACCTAAACAGCTTGCTTTTCCTTCGCTATTGTTGGATGTCTCTATAAACTCAAGGTTACAGATCTATGTCAAAACTGACTTAAAGCCAGTTTTGTCTCAGTGTCTTACCCGCCTTAGAATGTAATCCAATGACTTTTACTTTTAGGATACCATAATTTTTTAATATGATCTAGTCTGATTGTGTGACTCTTAGGTTCTGTTATGTTGTCTTTTTTTAATAGTTTATTCTCATTCATGTATTTTTCACTATTATTAAACTTGGATAGAAATAATTAAAACTGACTTGAAAACATTTGTTAGAGGGACCCATAGAATTTATTTTAACTCTACGCATATGACACTGTATTTTCTTTTCTTCACCATGTTCATCTTCTCAGATGATATTCTTTAATGATTTCTTTTCTTTTCTAGCTTCCTTTACTTGATCACACGAAGTTGAAAGGTTACAGAGAATGGCGACTTGCCCACCTACAGCTTGCTTTTATCACAGCAGGTTATGTGTGGCAAGATGGTGACAAAGGAGCCATCAAAGTGAGTACTGACATTTCATTATGTTTTTTTAAAAAGTCACTTTTTGTTAATTGTGGTTGACAATGTCATCATGTTCATATTTCATGCTCTATTTCTTTTTGCCTTCAATGATCTCTGATAACTTGAAGATGCATTTGGATAGTATATTGCTCTAAAGATAGCTTGTAACTGCCTCCAATACAAAGAGGTCTCATTTTTATTGGCAGTTTAGATTCTCAGTACATCTTTTCAATTATTGATTCATAAATGCACTAAGAACAAAAGGACTTGTTTACAATAAGAATTTTTGTTCTGGTGATACCTATTCTTGCTGACCTACTTGCAAGGGGATAATCTGATGTTTCAAGTCCTGATGGAATTGATTGTTGCATGTAGAGGCATCATTTTCAATACTGTGGTACCTTTTCATTCAATCCAACAAAATATTACTGCAGATTGGTTGGATGATAATCCTTAACTTTGACCACCACTAGCGGGTAAAAAATACCCACCCGGTTATATATTTACTTGCTGTGTCTTTAAATGAATATAAATCAAATTGAAACTGCAACTATGCTGCGTCCATTCATTTTTCTACCTGTGTGTGTTGTTGTTTTTTCATCAATTATCTATGTTTTTTTTTGGTATCCCTGTGAACTTTGTTTTGCTTGGCCACTTGCATGGTTTTTTTACCCACTGACCTACGTAGAGGCCAAAAATTAAAAATTGTATGGTTTTTCACCTTTTCTTACCTCTACATATTGGAATATTGGGAAAAATTACATCTTGAAATTGAAAGAGCCTACCACGGGAACATATGGGTAAAAAACACCTGCGAGTGGCGAATAGGCAGGGGTATTTTTAGTGTCATATATACAAGTTATTCTCTTGTATAAAGTCACTGGGTAAAATACACCTACGAGTGGCGAATATGACATGTAACTAGCGCGTGTTTGTAAATATTAATTATTAGCTTTTTGAAGACACACCTAGGACAAGTGGGACTCATATGTGGTGCATTGGTAGTGCACTCACCCATGGATCTGAAAGTTCACAGTTCAAATCCTGGCCAAGACAAAAGATTTTTTTTTTGGCTTTTGCAGGTTCTATAAACAGGAGGTCCGCCTCTGAAATGATCTTCAAGTATCAAAGGAGGCTTAAAACTGATAACTTTTTGATCAAGTGTAAGGCAATTTATTCAGTGAAACATCTTGGGCAAAAATAACCAAGATAGAGCAAAAAGGGTGATTTCTGTTTCCACACTGGCAGCTTAACAAGGCCAATTTCTAAACCATTCAGCTGCTTCACCACCTCCTCACCCTTAAATTGAATATAAGCCTTCCTTATCTGTTTGCTGTCCATCGCCACCTTTTCTCAGTGTGTATTTTAGGTTCATTTTTCCATGACTTTTATTAGGTTCTCCCAAGGGCTGTTGCTATACCATTCCACCACGTTTCTAAGGAGCTGGGTGTGCTTCCCATTCTGTGTCATATGGATCTGGTGTTATCCAACTATACATTGAGCGACCCTTATGGGTGAGTCTCGTTTTAGATTTGTATACATTTGAGTTAATCAAAGAATTAAGTGATTCTATTTCAATTCATTTCCAAATCATATTTTAAATATTTCCATTCTTTGCACTGAACTGTTTGAACAAAAATTGAATTCCTCTGTAATTCAAATAATCCTTAAATTATCTCTCATCTCTCCTAACTGCTCTCTTGAAGGTTTTTTCTGCTGCCTTTCCTACTTTTGTGTTTAATAACAAAAACTTGATAAAAGAACAAAAGACATTCCTAAACAAATTCTCACAACTAGCACAAACAAAGGAAATGTTTTATTTACTAAACGAGAGATCAAATGTATCTCACGGTAAATGAAGTAGAGGAAAACACCATGAATTGCCTTGTATTTAGCGACATACTGGCTACGGGAAGACAATGCAGGAAATGCCTTGTATTTAGCGACATACTGGCTACGGGAGGACAATGCATTTTCACAAACTTGATCAGAATTCCTAAGGACACAACAAAGAGCTAAATATACTGTCCTCATATCATACTCAAGATCTTGCCATGTTTTGGCAAATGCTGCAAGATTATCTTTTAATGAATGATAGCATTGATACTTTTACTTTTACTGGTGCCATTTGAAGCACACCTATAACGATTGTCTTATTCTTTTGCATTGTTTTTAAAATTGATCCATTGACAGGATAGATAAAAGAGAGCTCAGAATAAATCCTTACCTTATTTAACATCTGCTTTGAAAATAGTTGATGTGTTTCCTGTTATCTGGTCTTTACTTTGTGAGTCTTGACAAAAATATTTTATTGCTATTACTACTATTAATAGATTATGATTTCTGTGGATATCCAACAATAATGGTGAGTATTAATGAGTCAAAAATATATTTTATAACTTTTCTTTAGTACTTTTAGTCATCTGTTATGCTGATTTCTGCTTTTGTCATCCATAATTGTAATCAGTACCTTTGTCATCCAATTGTCAATCAAGATTCAATTTTCATTCCTCAGACGACTTGACCTGTCGTAAGTTACCAGTTTTTGTAACTTTTTGCTTTAGATATTTTTCCCCCATGAATTTGAAAAATCACTTTTAATTTGTTGCCCTAAAACCCTTTGTCAAAAATTGAGAAACTTTTTGTTAACTTTTACATTTTTTTACAAGATGAAATTTGTAATTTTGTCTTTAAAACATTGTCAATTAATTTTTGTTGGTTTTCTGCTTTTTCAAATCATTGAATTGGTTTATTCTTTTCATATACAAGGGATGTTATTTGTTTGTTTGTTTTTGTTGATCTTGTTTGGGGGTGGGCTGCTTTCCTTTTTTCTTTCTTTTTTTTTTGTGGCTAACTGTTAGAATTATTCACAATCTTTTTTTCATATTAGTAACATTGATTGTTGGTATTGCCTGCCTGGAGGAGATCAAGGAAAGTGGTTTATCACAGTGACAATGCTAGTAGAACTTCAATTTGCTAAATGTTTGAAGGTAAATTATTTTGGATCAATAGACTTCTTTTTTAAAAAAGATGGCATTCAATGTTTTGTAGGTAAAAATGTTTAGCTGTTCAATTCATTGTTTTGAATCCTCTGTGTTAATTTTTTCACCAGTTATTGTGTGTGATTCCAAAGTGTTGTTTTTATCTCAGTCCCTGTTTTCAAGTGATATTCTAAATTCCAAGCTATTGCTCTTAGTTGCGATGCCCAATTTTGTGTTTTGTTATAACCACTTTAACGACTTGGGCTCACAATTTTGAAAAACTGTTGTCCAGAAGATATTATGGTTTTTTTAGAAATGACAAGAGTGAGAATCACCAAATTTGCGGTGAAAACTGAAAAAAAATTATGGCGGAAAAAAATTCCATCTACATTTAATCGTTGCTGCTTCCGTTCCTGCAGCATGGACACCCATCATTTCTTGGAGTGTTTGGGACATGGTGCACCTGTAATCAACTAGTAATCACTTTTAGTCAACCCATATTGAAAAACTTAAGACAGAAATGACACATCCACACAGCATGATTTACAGTGACTGACTGGTTTAGATTGTATTTTTTGTACTGCAAAACATTACACGCTTACTGTGTTATCGTATACCAATGACATGAATATTTGCCCAACAATGGTGTCGTTTTACTATCATGAATGGGGACATGAAGAGTAAACAAAAAGAAAGGTGTAAAAGGACATGTGTATTGCTATTCACAACGGAAAACAAAAACAAAGGTGAATTAATAATGTCTTTCATTTGCTAAAATGGGAAATCGAACAATTCCATTTGGATTATTCTCAAACTATTGAATTTTCCAATAAAGAAACTGAAGGAAAATATGTCCCATCTTTATGCAAAATTTCTTAGAGGTGAGTCACCTAATAAAGTCTTGAGGTGTAACCGAAATTTCTGTGAGTTAAAAAAAAATTAAATTCGATTTTAGATTGTTGTAGAGATAGTGCATTGATTACAATGGTCTCAGCTGGACAGACTGGCTTTACTGTTTCGCTCTTGTGACCAGCTTATCTAAATGTCTATCATTTCTGATTTCTAAAAATTAGGCAAAAGTAGAATAATTTTTTTTGTTTTTAGATGGGTTTTAAATGTTTTAGGGCGCCATCGACAAAGAAATGTAATTTCAGCGGCTGTTTTCTTAAACAAGTCAGAATCAGAAAGAAGATACATGTTTATTTAAATGGATGGCTGTCTGCTTGTTAATAAGACATATTCAAAATTGAAATTTAACATTTGTATATTGATTCACACTTGTGACCAAATTATCTTAAATTTATAATATCTTATTTCTAGACAAAAGTAGAATTGCATTCTTACTAAATATCCTGCTTTCAAGAAGATCATGTTCTGCAGTGCTATCAGTCCTGTTATGTCCAAGCTTGTCAGTATTGTTAAGTATCTTACTGACTGAATCTTTTTTTTTTAGCCCTTGGAAAAAATTGTCAATTGTGTCCAAGAAAACGAAAGTAAAAAAGAAGAATTATGGCAATACTACAATATGCAAGACATTGTTGGTCACTTGGATTGCATATGTGAATGTATTGGGGACATGAAGAAAGCATTGTCTAAAATGCATGGTGAGGTATCTCTTTAATAAAGCTAATTCAAGTTTTCTTTTAAATTATTGCAAAATCATAAACTTTGAAGAACCGAGCAAACATAGATACCAACATCTCTGTAATCTGCGAGGTTTCAACTCTCTTGTATAGAAGACTTTAATTGACTTTTGTTTATTTTTCACAACAGAAATTGATATACAAGAATGTCAAAAACAAGAGAACAAATCATACGGGTGGGATTCCTTTAAACCGAACTCGCCTGGAAAAATTCAAAATTCACATCAGAACTCTTCCTGTATTTTTTCAATAATCGATTCCTTTGAACTGAATTTCACCACCTGAATATTTTTTTTAGGCGGGCGAATTCGGTTGTAAGGAATTGTGCCATTAGTTTGTAGAATATTGATTTTTAAAACCTATTATCATATAGTTGTTGTGGCCAAGATAGAAGAAAGACAGATGTTTAATGAAAGTTTTGGAGAGATTGAAATCACTTGTCAAAACAGAGAGAGACATTTAAACAAAGTGCAAATAAAGTTTTGGTGGGATATTGGAAGTAGAAAACAACTGAAACATTGCCTTTATATTATTCAGTAAAATTGTGTTCCCATTTGAAAGGGTGAAGATTGATGAACCTTGATGTTAACATTTGTAGAAATGGATCTCAATGTAAGTGCTTCTGCCACCCTTTCCATTTCAATTTCGGTCCCCTTTTAATGGAAGTGTTACACTTTTTCTCCATATATCTAGACAAACTCCCTGCAGAGACTTTTTTCAATGTGTTGAGGCCATTTTTAGGAGGGTAAGCCATTTGAAATACTTCCTTATTATCAAAAGTGTCAATATCTCTAGATGACAATATAAATGTAAGTAAAAGGAGACTTTTTGTTTTTTTTATAAAAGAAACTGAAAACAAACCACCCACCAAAACTTACAATTCTCAGGGTTATGGTTTTTAAAAATTTGTATACATCAGATAAATTGAAAATTTCAATTAAAAATCAATAATTAAATTTTATTTTTTATGGTTTGATTACAGTTAGACTAGTGTGGTTCTCAAATGAGGGACTAGGTATGGGTCACTCTTAATACTGCATCATGTTAGGGAACAGTAGTATATTTCGTAAACTTTAGAACCGTTGATGGTTGTTGCACTCTTTGGTTTACTGGCAGCAGAATGGTATTAAATAAACCAATATTAGAACCATTCCTGTGCCTTGGTCCTTGGTGTCAGCACCCTGTTAGTCAACTGCAGCAAAGGTATGCCTAGTGCGGGTATATGTGTTTTGGCTGTGTGGATACATTTCCATTACTTGATCGGGTTTTTTTTGTCCACTGTCTTCTCTCTCTCTCTCTCTCTTTTTTTACAGGAGGGGACCATTCACTGATAACTCTTTTGCTACTAAGAGCTTTCTTTGGCTCTTTTCGTGTGCTCAATATTAGGGGGATCACTGGATTTCAATTTCTCATTAAAATCACCTAGACCTGCACTGTTTTCCAATTTTGGCATTGAAATATTCCTTTCTCCATCCACAGCTGGGGAGGAGAGGGGAACATTCTACCTGAAGGCCTTATTTATGAAGACATTTCTGACAAGCCAGTTCAGGTAATTTGCCTTAGTTGTAAAATAATATAATCACATTGTGATTGATATTTTAGAGAACTGTTTCCTCTTAAAAATAGAACCTTTAAAACACTCATGGTAAGAATCAGAAGGTATTAGTGCGAGTTTGGGGATAAAAAACTCCCCGCTCCTCCTCTGTGTCTCTAAATTCTATAACTAGTCAATTATAGTATCAAAGCCATTTCATATGTAGGCATGATGTTTTATAATATTATGGTCAGGGGTTTCTTCTTAGAGTCAGGATCACTTGATTATAAATAGATGATATTATTAAATTTGTTAAGGGCCTTCTATCTCTCAGTCTCAGGTCAATTTGTTTTTAGAATTTTTCATTATCTGCCATCTACTAAACTCACATAAAATCTTATTGATCCTAGACAAGTGAAGTGAGATGAGTGTAGAATTGGTAGCGATGTTTTGGCACTTGACAATTAACATAAGAAACCATTAGGTAGAAATATTTTGAATATTTCATATTTGGATACCTTACTTTGTGAGCATCAACTTGTCCGTTGTCCTTACTGAGAAACTAGTAATGTGCTGCAGTATACATCAGGGGTACTCTGGCTGAGCCCTAACAAATTGTAACCAAGTTTAGTATTCAAATTCAAATCATTCGATTTTTGTTGTTGATTGTTCATTTGTTGAGCACCTATATTTTGTCACAAGATTGGCACTGTTATTAGTTTCCATGGATTGAATCGAGAAGATAATCTTTTATATACATAGCCCTCTTAGTTTTTATTTGGCATAAAGTAAAGCATAGCACTTATATAGCGCATATCCACAAAGTTCATCATGCTCTATGTGCTTTACAAGGTATAGTTTTTTTATTTGGAAAGACCCTGTAAATTGATTTATCTTAACTAAAACTAAGAATATTTTTTTCATCATTTTGGAAACAATAGGAAAGAATTTAACTAATTACAGCTATATAGAAATTGATAAATGGTAGGGATCACGACTTGTTAAAGTTTTACAGTATCATAATTCAGGACTTTCGCAACTTCGCTTTGGTTGAGAACACATTCATGACTAAAAAAACAGTGAACTCACTTATACTTTACTGTGCCTAACTTGTTTACATTTTTGCTACGGTAAAACTCCTTATGGTAAGACAGAGTTTGTTTTAGAGTTTTTTATATATGCTAAAGAAGGTAACTTTTTTGATGTAGCATCAATCCAGTCCCAAATTTTTATTCAGTTAAGACAAATTGATTTAGAGGTTCACGTAAATGTCTTAAATTTCCATTTTGCGACGGCTGAGAAAAAAGGAAAAACACTTTTAATTTAATTTTGGCCATACTATATTATAGTTTTTCAGTAGGTATAAGAATTATTCACATTGTTTATGCTTTACTTGTAAAAATATTCTCATTCATCATATATCCATTTTTCTCAACAGCTTGCAGGAGGCAGTGCAGCCCAAAGTACATCTCTCCAAGCCCTTGATGCACTTTTTGGTGTGTGTCATTCTGGAGGTAATCCCTTTGTTGTACTTTTGTCATAGAATTCAAATTTCTATCAATTGACTCGCCCCCTGTTAAAAAAAAAATAAATTAAGGATATTTTTTTCTTGCTTCATAGATTATGTGATTATTGTTTTTGTCTGTATTTACATGTTCAAGACACTTCTTACTCTAAGTCATGTGAGTGAATTTAAGGCATTGTGTAATCTGATCTAATTGAAATGAAAGTGAGGTACTCATCATGTAAACAAATAGCTTAAAAAAACAATTTTAAAATGAAGAAATTCAATCCACGAGGTCAATGCTATTTTAAAAAATCTTTTTATATGTTACCAGAGAGAAAAGAATTCCTAGTCAAGATGAGATCATCAATGACCCCTGACCATGTGCGTTTTATTGAAGACTTAGAACAGAGTTCACATCTGCTTGCATACGGTTAGGTTGCATGCTATTTTCTGTCTTCATCAGTTTTTGTGTATATATTCCATTTTCTTTATTTCCTATCATGGGTATTTTAGGGTGTTTATTTTTCTCGAAAACACTAGGAAACACTCGAAAACACTAGGAAACACTCTAGGAAACACTCGAAAACACTAGGAAACACTC
>JARBEQ010136053.1:0-13429 GCA_030265355.1 Tritonia tetraquetra | reverse complement strand
TAATCAAATTAATGTAGCCCTTGTGGTCACCTCCTCAGCTAGGTAAGAACTGGGAGAATTTACCACATTGGGCGTACAATGCCAAACACCAATTTGTTTTTTTAGGCCACGGCCACTGTGCTCGAACCCATGGCATCTCCAACTCTGCATTTAGCCAGAACAGGGTCAGTCCCGTCCCTAGTGCAGTGGTTAAGTCAAAGCCAAAGATGATAAATTTACATTCCTCTAAAAGCTTTCTTTCTTTCTTATCCAGTTGCCTTTTACCATTACAGTGTAGGGCCAGCACTATATAAGGCTGGATTTCTGTGGATCAAGATATTAAGCCAAGCAGGTGATCAACCCATTGTGATCCTCTAAAAGCATGGCACTTATACTTATATAGCGCATATCCAGGAAGTTCGTTATGCTCTGTGCGCTTTACAATGTATAGTTTACCCCCCGCGGGCCATAACACTCTTGCTGTATCCTTCTTACTCCATGAGGAGTATACAGTGGTGCGAGCTACCTGATAGGCGCTTCAGCACTAGCATTCTGACAATGACAATATCGTTCGCTGCCCTCGGCCAGGTACTCATGTACACCCGAGTTGAGTGAGATAAGCAGAGTTAAGTGCCTTACCTAAGGGCACAGCGCCCGTGTGGTCATCCATCCAGACACTGATCACGATCAATGTAGCTTGACCACGATGACAGGTTCCGCATGCTTATCGTTCAACCACTGGCGCCTCTAGATACACGTGTCTGGGCTAGAGTCCCGCTTTGTGCAGGATTTTATTTTCCTCTAGACTTTTCAGTTTCCATAGCTCTACCCTGGAGATTCTCGTGTAATCTCTTCAAATTCTGTTGAACCACCTTTGATATGACCTTTCTGTGTTGAAAAGGGCGTAAAACTCCAAAGTTTACAATTTTTTGACGTGGGAGTTGGCCACAAGTACAACAGCAATCTGTTGTTCTTATTACACATATTTGAGTGGGCACCATGTCCCGATTAGTCCAGCGTTGTGTTCTTGGCTTGGGTAAGACGCTTAACTATGCTTATCTCATTTGACTCGGGTGTGAAGCACATGGTTATTATTGTATGTGTATTGCTCATGGTGCCAAAGAGATGATGGACACAACCTTTGACCCATAGCATTTCTGCTCTATGTTTGGACACTCACAGTGGCTGAGATGCCTGTATTCACATATTATGTACAACATGTTTTGTGCGCCCTGTGGGCTGGAAGAAAGGCTGCTTTGCCGCAGTACTAAACATAGATACCAAAGTCGTTTTGATGGGAGTCAAATCCAAGCCTGCCCACTGAAACATGGCCTTTGCAGGAGATACAAGAACAGTACTGTCTTACAAGTTGAATAGTACTTCTCAAGCTATTTTAAAAAATAACAACAACAAAAACAAACAACACTTAGCTGCTATCCATAACACAACAAGACCAATTTCATTTTTTAAATCATACATTTTATTGACATCCTCATATTAAAATAAAAACTGACCATCCTTACAAATTTCTTTTATATCATCTAACATTACCAGACAGTTCAGTCTTAATACTCAATGATGATACAGTGAACCACCTTGTTGGGGGAGTGAAAAAAAAAAGATCGAAACATCCAAAGTTCAACACAACCGTTGGACTTCCATCAAAGTCATCGACCATCAACAATTTATATCATGCACTTATCATGAATTCTGACCCAAAAATCTGAATGATTTGTGTTTAATCCCTATCCAAACCCGGCCAGCTCCATGCTCAGGTACTAGAAGAACTCTGGATCAGGTAGAAACAGGTGATCAGCCCACTGTGCCCCGAACGTTGAATGGCACAATTTTTAGGTGTTGCCCAAGTTTGACCATCACAATATTTACTGTTGCCTTGGTAGTAAACCCTTTCAGCTATAAGAAAACAGCAGATTTTGGCGTGACTATAATAATATAATTAATATTGTGAAAACTTATTTTCTGATTAAGTTAGATATAATACCAAAATATCCACTCCTTCCACAGTTCAAGTACCGGCATGTCATAAAACAGGGTATCATAAGGCAATTACACCGAAAGGTACTAAAAAAGGTTATTGATAAAGAAAGAAAGAGGCATTAATCATTAAATGCATGGGTCATGAGCACCAAGCCGCTATTTGCATTTAATGCTATGCTAAAACCTGTATACTACACACAAATCAAGGTGTTTCAATATGAAAATGAAGATTGACCGAGTGTAGTAGTAGTAGTAAAATTATAAAAGCAGAAGCGTGCAGTATGGGGAATATTACACGGTTATAAGTTGGTAGAATATAACCAAAACGTTACTCCGATTACATGTAAGCCTCAGATTTTAAGTGACCCATTAAACACGAAACCTACTGGGAAAGGTAAGAACAGACTAACTGCTTTGTCCTATTCCCACCACCAGATACGACTTCTTTCTTTCTTTCTTCTTTCTCTATCAATAACCTTTTTAGTACCTTTTCGTGTAAGGCTGATATGACTTCAATAAAAGTATTCTAAGATAACATTTAGATTGTGTCAGGTAAACACAGAGATAACTATCATTAAAATGAGAGAAATTCAGACGACTTTCTTTCATACAAGTAAATTGCAGTAAAACAACCAAAACAGCTTAATAGGTACCATAGGTCATATTAACTGTTCAAACCAAACTGTCTTTGACTGTTGTTTCAAACAGACCCCCATCCCCACACACACCCATCATCCAGACCTCGCATTCCCACACTATGTACAAAACACACATACAACACGGTATCACTTGGAAGGTTTTTTAGATAAAGACCCGACTGCCGATATCACTTTCCCTTTAGTTCCAGTTGCAGCTGCCGTGAGATTAACAACGCCAGGGTTTTGCTGGGCAGACGGAAGTTTTGCATATTGCACTTGTATGTTGCCACCGCCGGGTTGGGCGTCCCACTTGGTTTTTCTTTTTTTCTCATCTGAGGAAAAAATAATAAAAGATAAAATATATTGGTTTAACAAGGTGCGGAGAAAAAAAAATAGGCTGCCAGGTTTCAATTTTGTTTAAATTTACACAATGTACCGGCCAACATTTCCCCAAATCAGTGATGATATTGACAAAAAGTTAAGAAAGGAGGACATTTCCCATGAAATTCTGATTAAATCATACAACTAACTTTGCAAGTCCAATAATAGTAGAATATCATCTATAAATAAAGAAGGAAAAAAAACAGAAAAAAAACAACCATCAATGCTGTCACCATGACTATGACTGAGTGGAATGAATTATTAACCCTTGCTGGCACTACTTTTTATATTTTCGGATTTCTTGAACTTGAACACAGCGAATAAAGTTTTTTTGTGCAAATTGGGCTCCAAGAGTGTGATTCATTTTTCCATGGTCATCGCACAGTGAAAGTTTTCCGTTCCCTTTCCTCCCAAATTTATAACATCCATAGGAGTTGCCTACTATCCCTGTGTGTAACAGTCATATGACTGATTAGAAAATTTTAAAAATTATAACACTACAGCTATCGATTAAAGATACTATGTATCACTTTTTCCACAAAAACCTCAAGCTTTGTTGTCAACCTTTTTTTTAGCTGGGAGGGGAGCAAGGTGTAATTTGCAATAGATGAGTGTCCTATCTAAAAGGTGAAAAATTGTCGCTGGTCCACTACAGAAACAGGGATAACCCCCAACACTTTAGGCCACGATGTGCAGTAGGATACTAAAACACCATTATAAAATAAAATGCCTACTTCAACTTTGACCCCGTCATCATCAGGCCCCTTTACAATTCAATTTAAACAAATTGACCAAACATCTGTTATGTGAATAATACACAGAAACGTAAGACAAGCAGTTGTAAGTCTATGGATATGTTAAGAAACTAAAGAGTAGTATGTCTTATTACGATCCATTGCTGTGGAAAAAATGACTTCCAAAGGGTCATAATCAGACATACGACTCTTTGGTTTTAAAAAATTTGTCAGGTCTGGTTAAAGGAACCCCTGTTTAAGGGATGTCCATGAGCCCTGCTTTCTGTGTATATATTCTTTCTCACTTTTTAACATAACAGTATACACTCCACATTTACTTCAGATCAGCCCCATCATATTGGTACAACTCACCAGGAGCACCCTGCATGTCTGCCTGACTCATTGGCTTCTTAGTTCCTGTCAAGAACTCAATCTAAAGAAGATAACAAGAACAGGATTGTAAATAAACATTATTTTTACTTGAAAATAATACATACTTTTGAACTTGATAGATGTAAATGATAAATAAAGAGGACCAGGAAGATATAATTCCCCTGTCATAATAATAAAACAAACTGAAAGTCTAAAAGTTGTTAATATCACACCCTTGGCAACACATTATAGGTCTTATCAAAGGCGGGACCTTTGATTTTAAGTCAATCTCCAATAAGACTTGATTCCATAGAAATGCACAGAGTCAGAATCATAAACTTGAAAAGAAATCCACTGGTGCCAGCACAACTTGACAAAAGCCTGAATGGTCACTAACGCAACGCAACTCAAACTACCAATGTAAATTAATTCTCATTAAACAGGCAGATTCTTAAAGTAAAAAAAAGTGAATAAAAAAATCGGGAAGGAAAAAAAAACAGAAATCCGGCCTGACACCAGGCACCGCCAGCATTCAAACCCAGTACCTTTTGATCATAAAACGAAAATGTTAAAGCTACGCCATGAAGCCATCTAAACAACAAACTAAAAAAAATTGAATGAAAAGAATTGTAAGGTGCTTCCCTGGCCCATTTTTCTGAATCGCATCAGGCTGAGTTTACCCCACTGAGCGTAGAGGCCCATGGCATTGCTATGTAACATAACACACCTATCCCCTTCATTGCATTCCTAATCTCATTAGCCCAAAGTAGTAAGTCTCAATTTTTAAAAATTACAGCTGTAGTAATACCAATAAATCAAGCACCAGTTTTAATGGGGTTTGATCAAACAAATAAACCAACCTTTGTTCTGTCTTTCTTTTCTTTCTCTCGCCTTTCCATATCTTTTCTTTGTGCTTTATCTGTTGATAAAAAACATATAAAACTTCTATAATTACAAAAAAAATCATAATGACAGAGATAATAGTTAAAACATATAATCCTTTCTAGTACATCAAAGTATTATAATTCAATGATAACAATTGTGAAATAATATGTCCTTAAGCGTTTTATGCTCGTATGGCCGGAGGTTTACTGGACAAGTGACAATTTATCACTTTCTGGATAGGGCGCAGGTCTATCACAGAATAATTTCCCAAAATCTCATTTGAGAATTGGTACCCATTTCTGCGCCTGGGTAGAGTGAGGCAAACAGCTGAGGCCAGACTGAAACCCATAACCCCCGTCATGGAAGTGTGTTGTCTAGACTACTCTGCCACCTCACCTCCAAAAGTATATATAGTATTTACATAATTTCTCCTCTCTATCAAACTAGATTTTGCTTTACTGTCTTGCCATCTACAAAAAAAAAAAATTGGTTCCGTTGCTAAACATCTTCTGATTTCATTTCTTGGGTGTTACTGTTACTTTAGCTATATGGATCACAAGCTATCGACTGTTCACAAATTTTCCAATTTGTCCATTTCTATAACCATATACAAAAATTTTGACAGTTACAGTTCTGATTTCTCAGGGTTAAGCCTTCGCTCATTTACAATGGTTTGCGTTTCATTCTTCCCCAAATAATAATGAGTATTACAGATTGTCAGGTCAAGTGAAAACAAAAAAAAATATAAGCAAACAATGTACCAATATACCTAGTCACTTTGTTGTTTTCTTATTATTTGATTGATTACCTCATTTGCACCTAGTAAAGAAATGGGTACCATCTCTCCACCTAGACTTGGGAAATTATTTGTCCCTTTCAGAATGTGACAAATTGTCAACGTATTTTTCTAAAAATCAAAATTATGCTGCATGAGACACATATCCATTCTTATATATTGTAAAACCGTACACCAAAAGGTACTAAATGTTATCGATACAGAAAGAAGAAGATATAGTTTAAGTGTCCATTTCATGGCGGTAATAATGTGTGAGACTTAAAAACTTCAACCATCTCTCCCTGACTTGGTGATCCACAAAACAAATGAAAAAATTACTCACCGAGCTCGTCATAAAAGGATTCCTTGCCCCAAAGTTGTGGATTGTAAATTTCCTGTAAGAAGAAAAGCTCAGTAAGAATAACAAAATATCACAGCACAACTGCAGTAATACCATGATCGGAAAAAGTAAAAAGACAGTGCAAGGGAATTCTTAACTGCTTTAACACTACTTCATAAGACCGTTCGTCATCGCTATTTCTTATTACATTTATATCAAAGATGCTACCAGGCTCTGACACCTCGCTTATATCCTCAGTTTGGCAGGCTCATCTTAATTTATGAATTTTTTTTATTTAACAGGAGTTGTAAGAAGACAAAATTTAGGTTTTTAAGAAAAAAAGTTATTATTATTAGTGATGGGAAAACAATGAAAATGGTCTAGGTAAAAGTTTGAAGTTTCCCTTTTCAAAACATAAAAGTCATATCAAAGGTGGTTCAACAGAACTTGAGACGATTCCATGTGAATCTCCAGGGCAGAGCCATGAAACAAGGTTCAGAGAAAAAATTCCACACCAGACGGGACTCCGAAGTCAAGGGACTTAACCACTGAACTACGGACGCCCTGGTCTAAGAAGTGAAAATGACAGTTTGGAGGGTGAAAATGACAGCATAGCTGTCAACTGTTAAGAAAGCAAAAACAGACTCCCATACAAGGTCTGTCACTTAGAGCCATAATCGACGTCATATTGAGCCTACTGGTGTATACTGTCTACCTTCTTTTTCAACCTATTTGAAGTTAAAGTACAATACAACACTACAGCTTACTCATTTTAAGATGTTTGTTTACAGCATAATGCTTGTTTCAGGGTTCCCACTCAAAATTTATGAAAAATTAAAGACCAACTTAATGCATGAATTTTCCACACCATGGTTATTTAATATGTATTATTATATGACATGGAATTATATCATAGTGACTAATTTCAATTAGCCTGCTATAAAATATATATATTCTACTCTGAATTGTTTTGCAAGACCAACACCTACTGGTTTACCACTTGTAATGAGACAATAAAGACTATTTCTAACTAAAACCCCATAATCAGACGAAACAGATCGGTAAATATAGAAAACGAAAGTAGAGCTTAAGCTCTAGAACGCAGCGAGTTGATGTTCACAATGGCAGACTAGATAACAGCGAAGCCCCAGATTTTAAAACTATTGCCATTGACGTCAGAGTGACTAACTGAATAGATTCATGCAATCTAGACATGTCCAGCTAGGCACTAAACAAAGTTAATGTAATAGGGGAAGCTAAAGCAGCAGATATCGAGTGAAATGTTTGAGAACCATGACAGAATTACTTCCAATTCTTGTATCGAACTCACAGAATACAAAGTAAATAGATAATAGGTAGTAGTAGTAGTAGCGGTTGATCAACAAAAATGGTATTGTAAATCATCCATGCATCGAATAAACAACTACAGTACGAATGCGTCAACAAAATAGCATTTCTTTTCACTGTTGATAAAGAGTTCCAACACAATAGGTAAATTTGTGATTTCGCAGAAAATGAGTTCTAATCACTCGTAACGTTTCCGCTGATCGCCTAACACAAAAATCGCAATCGTCAAGAGGAAAAATGAGTCAAAATCTGCATATTTTCCTATAAAAATCTATTTTCTCAGATTTTACTATAATATTCAAGACATTTCTCTTTTTTCTCCAGAAGGTCGAATCGTACTTAGTACAATTTTATCGTAACGGTTGGTAGCTATGTGATAGGGAATCCAAAAAAAAAAACCAGCAACCAGTAAAATGCGGGAAGTTGTTAAGTTGGGTTTTTTCTCCTCTTACAAACCCATTAAAACTACACAATAGTTACTGTTTTGTCCAGTTTATTATGTTTATCTTATGGGCTTAAATCATTTTTTAAAGAATGTCAGTCATCTGAAAATCAAGAGTAATTTCTCTTGCACAGGGACCAGCCGGAGATTTTTTCCAGTCTTCTGGGGGTGGAATGGGTTAAGAAAACATTCTAATACCTGTGATGTGAGCCAGACTTTGTAATCCCTTTAATATATTACATTATTAACATCATAAACTATAAAATAAGACAAAGGCTATAAAAACTATAAGAAAAACTTACAGGGGGAAAATTGGTACCATTCTCATCAATGTGACAAAAGTCTATCAACTTTTCATAGATGCTGTGAAAGAAAAAAAAAGAAAAAATTAGCAACAACAAAAAGATTATCCACATTAAAGACAACAATTCAAATATGATACTCAAATCTTTAATCCTTCAACACCCCCAGCATCTCCTTTTTCTTCCAATTTACCATTATCTTCATTTTAACTAAAATACAAGTTCTCAAGTTTTTCACAATCTCTGCATTCCCTCCTCTGAAACCCCTTATCCCACTCCTTTCCTCAGCTCTGTGTGAGACAACAATTTTCACAATATATTTTTTTTCTGTGGTACCACATCATACTATCTAGAATTGTTCTCATTTTAAATTTCTCAAAGTGGGAAATTCTGAAATCATAACAATTCTGAAGAGTCACATCCTAGTAAAAAGAGAAAAAGTAAACTTTGCTCATCCCTTTCAGGAATTTGGCATTTTACAGTGGTAGACATAATCAATCATAAATACATTACACTAGACATATTACATAGCATTACAATACATAATGATAATCCTAGAAATACAAGTTTCAACTTGTGGCCTCTCATTCACCCCCCACCATTGATGGGTCGCCACAATTCAGCGCCCTGTGACCTAGGACGAAGTGTCTTGCACTCAAGGACACGGCGAAAAATTACTCAGCTGGCAGGATTCAAAACCCTTGTCATTCCAATTACGGGGCGAACACCGAACCACAATGCCCCCAGTGTATTTTACACAATAAAGAGAAGACATCTCAGTTAATCTATCAACTCTTTATGAAAGTTATCTCTCAAGTCGAGATGTACTTTGTTGTACAAATAATGGAATGTTTACCTAGGATTTCTGAAATTTTTCTTTTCTTGCATGATTCTGTTGTGGTCCACACCTTCCCTCATCATTCTTTCATACTCCAATTCAATTTTTCTCTGTACCATAAGAAGGAAACAAAATTGACCCTCAATAAAAATTAATTCTCCTTTTATACACTGTTGAATAATCCAACATGTAAGTTGTAACGGAGTGTCACAGAAAGCAATTCTAACACTCTTAATAAATAAGTCTGACAAGACTGCATTTTACACACACCTTGGACTTTCATAGAGTCAAATTAATTAGTGGCTGATGTTTGAAATTTCTGTATGTCATTAAAAGGCAATTGAACAAAATGATAGTTGAAATGACAATCAGTTATGATTAGATTTTCATTTCATAGAGAAACATGCAAGCAAAAAAAAAAAACATCTTAAAAAAAATCAAGTATCTAGTTGAAACACACACACATTATTAGAAAAATACAAATTAAATATATTATACATTATAAGTCAAGCATGCACCTTAAGATAGGATTAATCAAAAGACAAACCAAATTTTAACAAACCTGTAAAGGATAGGGGCATTTTCCAGTAGGTTCTGGTGGGATTTTTATATCATCATTGGCCATGTTCTGAACACTGCGGGACAGAATAGCTGTAAAAAAAGAAAGATAAGACAATACTTTATTTGTCCCTTCTAGGCACTCATTGTCTTGGTCTAAAAGTAAAAGCAGAACTTAAAAACGAAACAAGCAAAGTATGAATTACTTTCAGTATAATTTAAAAACATTAATTGACAAAAAATTTAACATGGCAAAACTGTAATGAAGTTACAACAATTTTAAAGCGGTAGGCAAAAAAGAGCGTTGCATAAGATAGGTTTGCCAGACTTTTTGGGAGAAAAAAATATTTTCCTTTGGCAATCTAAAATACATAGCAATCCAACACCTGAGAAATCACTATTGCAAATATTATCAGATCTTTTTATTTGTCAGTAGCTAGACCTCTTGCATTTCCTCCCCAAAAGGTCAGTAAATAAACTCAGAATAGTAGCCAAGTCTCATTCATTTTATCTATTGGACTTTTCTGATTTCAATCAAAAGACGGTTCACTGTATTGTTCATAGTGTCATGGATTACAGTGCGCTGATCTCATATGAATCAATGACTTTCTCTGGTCCAAATTCAATTTTCATTCAATCAGAGTTTATCAATAACAAAATATACTACACAGCAGTATTAATGAAACAACATCAAATTATGGATAACATTTTCCTGTACATAATAACTATAACCTACTTTTTATATTCATTAAAGGGAAACTTCAAAGGCACACACATACAAGTGATAAGCCTAAATCTTTATACTCACAAGCATCTGATGCATTTAGAATTGGGCTATCTCCATTACTCTGAAAAAGAGAACAAAATTATTCATTAATCATATATTATATACTTCAGGTATATTTGTCGCCCAAACCATGTCAAAGCGAGCTGGATGCTCTAACATTTACCGACATATACTAGATACATGTCATATTTACCAACTGCTGGGGTTTTTTTAAAACATATGACCCCCATTTCTTATGTTCCAGTGGTAGGCTCTTTCAATGTCAAGATTTCCCTGATATGCTAATGTTATGTAAGCAAAAAAGAAAAGATGAAAAACCATACATTTTTCAATTTTTGGACTCTGCACACATTAGTGGGTAAAAAAACACCAGCAAGTGGTTAAGCAAAACGAAGTTGTACTGTATATATGATAAAAAATCATATAAAATAGATAATCGATAAAAAAAACCAAAAAAAAACCAACATACACACAGGTAGAAAAATGAATGTACGAAGCATAGTTGGAGTTTCAAGTGAGTCCATTCATTTAAAGATCAGATGAATATTTTTTACCCACGATTGGCGGTACAAGTTAACAGGGCAAATCAAAATAATAATAGGATATATATATACTAACGACAATAATCTTGAAAAACAGAGGACACATTACATTTTATGCCCATAGATCAAAAACAGACGAAAACAATTGCATCATAGACTTTACAATCCCTTTAGGTGAAGACCATTACATAAATAAAAGGGAAAATGTGAAAACAACAGTGTGTATCAATAATTTACTTCTGCCGTACACATACAGTAAAACCTTGTCACACCGTCAACTCTGGGGCCGAAGGAAAGTTGCCTTTATATTATAAAGAAAGTTGCCAATATATTTTAAAGACAATTGTTTCATAAATATAAGGTTTGAGTGTTCATAATATCAGATCTGTACACTTGGTGAAAAGCAGACGGTTTACGGGGAAGTGGTATAAAACAAGGTTTTATAGTATTTAAAAAAATATATAAATAAAAATTCTTAATAACTTACAACTCCTCCAGCATCTTCCTCTTCTGACGACTCCTCCTCACTCTCAACATCTTCATCAGGACCATATGACACTAAGCTGGTTGCTGAGAATGACAGAAAACACATTTGTCAACTTTAAAAAACAGGGTCTTAAAAAACGAGTTCTTGAATCGATCGGAAAGTTAAGTCTAGATATTAAACTAGCTCATAATATCAAGATTATTCAGCGATTCGATGGATTTTTACACAAAATCAAGTAGGGTGTAGCCCCGTAATCGGAATGACGCAGATTCGAAGCCTATATGCCAAGTTATCTATCACCAGTGTACACTTTTTGAACGGAGCTATAAAACAAATAAAAAGCCACGATTAGGAAACAAATAATAATGCTCACCTTTTTTGTTAAGTTTTGTAGAGCCCTGACTAGCAGGTGAGTCTGTATTTAAAGCATCTGAGACAATGTCACTGTGTTTTCGCTCTTCTTCTTTGCGGTCACTACGATGGTGACCCTTGTGACGATGATGATGATGGTGGTGATGATGATGATGGTTTTCTCTCTGACTATCATTATCATCCTCATCATCTGAGATGAAGTCGACGGGACTAACCTCTACCTGTTCACTTTTTACAGTTTCTAACTTCACACCGTCTTTGATTAAATTTTGCTCATTCACATTTTCAACATCAGATAAGTTGGTTTCTGTTGGTTCCAAGTTCACTGTCACAGGGGTTTCATTGTCAACATTTTCTGTGCGAGAGTTATTCTTTGAATCATTTTCATCTTCATCAGAATCACTATAATCCATTTGAAGACTGGAAATAATTGATGAACTGTCATTCCTGGGCAGAGCCATTTTTATTTGAAGTCAAGTTATCTGGAATAAAATCAGTATAAGAGCAAGGTAATCAAAGAGAGCAATTATCATTATCATCATGAAATAACAATACATTTAAAACTATAAAACTTCTCCATGAAAAAATAAATTATTCCATGACAGTACTAACTTTCTTATAAAAGAAGACACATCTAGCAAAGACAAACCATTTTCACAATTGAAATAGCATCATATAATTATAATATTAGAAAAACTAAGCTTTTTGAATTTGTTCAAAATTGATTAATAATAATATTAAAAAGTTATGGTCCCCTCTATCATACTTGTTTTCATGATGATCAGATTTTGCCCAGACCAACCAAACGTGAGAACAGGCTTGCCAACTTCCAGAGATTGAAATTAGGGATAATGCTCCGGTGTCAAACGACATTACCACAAACAATTAAATAAACGCCCAGCGCAACTCCCTTTTTGTTCCAAGTCTACTAAAGTTCACTGTATATGATAAAAAATCATATAAAATAGATAATCGATTAAAAAAAAAACAAAAAAAACCCAACATACACACAGGTAGAAAAATGAATGTACGAAGCATAGTTGGAGTTTCAAGTAAGCATCAAATCTGCGTTAGACCAGTGCCATATCCAGAAAGTGAGGCAGCGGTTTCCATGCGGGCTAGGTGGTTAAGAGATGAACAGTCCTCCACCCTTTCTCCCCCTCTCCGTTAGTTTACAGCCCGGTCTACTAACTCATCGGCATGACGTGAGCTCAGTTAATCATCATTATTTCCGTCAACGAATCGAACGCAAGAATTCGCACTTTTCAAGACAAAGACAGACGTACGTACTCGAGATCAGAAAAACGTACTAAACACGATTATACGTCATACTAGTTGGTAGCTAAGCTACTCTAATAACGTAATCGACAATACTGACTGCTGCAACTGCCATTCAGTCACTTTGAAAGTTGCGCATCGCTAAAGTTGGTTTGTGCAACGTTTCGAATTGCATGGGAACATTAAAAATTATTTCACACAAACACGCAAGAATTCAGGATAATAACAACACATTCGGGATCAGGGAAAAAAATCGGAGGAAACGGGATTGTTGGCAAGCCTGTGCCTGTAATGAATCTTAACCCAAGTAGGTTGCCGGGAGTAAATTTACTCCCGGCAAGCATGATAAATCGAGAAGGGCGCCGGGAGTAAAT
>JARBEQ010135942.1:0-13431 GCA_030265355.1 Tritonia tetraquetra | reverse complement strand
GCTTTTTGATGTAAAGCGCCTGGAGCTTGTTTCTCAACGAGATTGGGTGCTATATAAATGTCCATCATTATTATTACTATTATTTCCATTTTGTCACAACACATCTCATTTTATCATATTGATCTTGGACCTTCTAAAGGAAGATGATAGCAAGAACAATAGCATTGCTGACTTGCAATCAATGCAACTAATGTTTAATTATGCAAATGTCCTTTACATGATCAATTATATCTTATCAATAATAAAATCAAACAAAGTGCACAATTCAGAAGACAACACTTCCAGGCTAAGCACATAATGTGTAAGCTGATATATTCCAAGCACATAATATACAAATAATACACAGCAGAGATATCAAACAGATTGACTTGCCATAAAACAAATAAAAAAAAGGATTCTTGAATGTCAAATTATCTTTCATTGTGAAAAATGTATTCATCAATTCATATAAATGTTAGCAGTATATGTATTCTTTCAACCTTTAATTTGCTCTATCTATTCATCTTTTCTTCATCTGTTCACTTTACCATTCATTTGTGTATAAATTCTATTCATTCATTTGTTTATTTTGCATCATCGATATTCATCGAATAAAAGAAGTGAATTGAGAATACTTCACCAACCTCAGTAGGCAAAATGTTTTGCTCTTTTCTCTTATCTATTGTTCCAGCCTCTGTTTCAACAATATGATTGTTATCAAAATAAAAAACTGAAAATATGTAATTCTTATAAAGATTACTTATCCTGCTGATGCACCATAAATTGCAATATAATGAAAACAGCAGCTCAGGGGAAAATTGCAGGCAAAAGAAGGAGAGGGACAGGCCACTAATATCATATGTTGAGAATATAATAAGTTGGACAGAAAGTATTCCCCATGACTAATGTTAAATGAAATAAACATTAATTTTGACAAAATTACATTCAATAATATGCATCCATTAATAACCATTGTACTCAAAATACAAATCAGGCTCTTTTTTTTTACTGTGTAGCTTATTCAACTTAGGATACAAATCTCCTCAGATCTTTATTAATTCAAAAAGTAACATGACTAAGGCACTTATAACCATTGCTGATATATTCATTTTAAAAAAATCCAACATGTCCCTATCATAAAAAAAAGATAAACGATAAAGAAAGAGATAAATGTAACTAGCTTAAAACTGTTATAGACATCTTTCAAGATAAATTAACCTAAAATCTTGGGTAGGTGGTTGAGCAGCATCCAACCATTTGGTCAATCTTTACGATAAAGTGTTGACTGTAGGAACTGATATTCAATAATTCATTCATTTTAAAACAAAAATTTTAAGTGGACAGCTCTACAAACCCTGTCTAAGGCTTGTAAAAGTATGTGCTAATATTACTGATCATTTATTCCATGGATGAATCACTCGAATGGCGAACTCGCCCCCTCCTCCGTTTTGATCGACCAATGGGAATACCACAAATACAAGTGCCAACACAAGTTCCCTCAAAGTTACCTTCTTCCACACAGCACAACAGATTACGGTAGTGAGTGATGCATAGAGAACAAGGAAATATCAAACAAAAAGAATACCACATGCATATCAATGCGCAACATTTTGGACCATTCTTGTCCCATGGATAATTCCATTCATCGTCTTTCCCACAACAACATCGTCTTTTCAAAGGGATGGAACTGTAATTTTTGTCTCCAGTGCTTCTAGACGATGCCGAACTGGGAGAAGGGCTAGCAGTCTTTGGTTGTGATGTTATTGGCGGGGAAGACATTTTGAACTACCAAAGGAAGTCTGTGGGATTTATGACCAGGTTGAGCTCTTGTTGGAGAAGAGTCAAAGGAAACCTAGACAATAACAACAAAAAGAGAGTGGGGGTTTAAGTTTGTTGAAATCTATGATGTCACAGAGAAAACATTCTTTTTTCACCTGAAATGACAAAATAACATAGAAACTAGCTACCGTATATTGTTTAAAAGATATTAATAACAACAAAAATAAATAATATCAATAATGATTATAATAATAATGATAATGATGATAATGATAATAATAACAACAATAACAATAATAGTACGGTAAAAATGATGATAATGAAAATGATAATAACAACAATAATAATAACAAGACAGTAATAATAATAACGATAATAGTAATGATAATAATATAATAATAATAATAATAATAATAATAATAATAATCGCCTTATGTGGCAAAATCTGCTCAGTTTTATTATAGCTGAGGTGTTTACCACCAAGACAACAGTAAATATTGTTGTGGCCAAAACTTGGGTAACACCTAAAAATGTGATGCTCATTATGCTGTTCAAGGTTCGGGCACAGTGGGCTGATCATCTCCTTGCCTTATCTACCTGATCCAGTATTCAGGAATGCTGAACATGGAGCTGGGCCGCTACACTCCTTAGGGGTACAATGCGGTTTGGATAAGAAAACAAAACATAATAATATTAATAATGATATCAGGTCAGTCTTGTCCTTTTCCCATCACATTTTTATTTGTGATAGTGTTGTCTATCATTACGTAGGCATTGAAAATATATTTCTGCCACAAAAGTGTATCCGCAATTAGTTTATTGAGAATGCAGCTCAGACACAAGGTGGATGAGTGGATTTTTTTTAATAGATTGCACTGCTTAAGTTAAAAAACAGTTATCTGAGTGGGTCAGATAGGTACCTATGCAACTGGACTGAATTTGAATCCTACTAGAGGCACTAAAAATATTATTGGCTTATCATACAAAATGCATTGACTGAATAGCAATAACTGGAAGAGCTAAATCAAGCAGATGATACCGCTCAATACTTGAAAGACTTGTGTTGCCAGAAACAAGCCATCAAGCAGTAAAACAATTCACAAAGCTGTTCGTTTTGCTTATCGGCACGCAGTGAATAATAAATTGAGGCTATAGAACAGTGGGGATTGTCTCATTTCACTTGTCTATGTTTCCCCTCCCTCACTCTGCACTGTCTTTAATTGTAATTACAAGTGACAGATAACCTTTGTCTGTATTGTGTTGCAAGGATAAAAAATCTCTTTGCGTACGTGGGCATGGAGGTATCATTATACTAGATAGACACACTCCATCTTCTTACCAGTGTTTTGTACTATTCAAATTTGCTCTTGTTTCTTTCTCCGAAACAATTTCACCACAATCGTCACTCATTACAACCCAAAGCACACATATACCGAGTCAGAATGTTGGTAAATTATCATTATCGTTATGATTACCGTATCATCAGTTGAAACTTGCCAATTATCATGCTGTGATTAATAAAACAATCTAATGTGTCATCTACAGTGACTTCACACTGTTAGCAAAAGTAATAAGACTTTCTCTCTTTTTCTTTTAAAAAAAACTCACTAAGCTGAGGAAATGAAAACGAAAGTAATCATGTGATGTAAACATAACAACCGTTACGTGTTTCTATATATAATTTTGTTGTAACGTCAGGAATCACATATATATATATTTGTACTTTGTAGCACCATCATCAAATAATTTTCAAAAAGTATTGTGACCATCCACTCTAGATTAATGACTCGAGTAACTTTATTGGCTATTGGCGTGGAATGAAATGATTTTTTCTATGGGGGGAAATTTTTGTTCTAAATAAGTATGAAGAAGCAGTTCAATTACTCAGGTCCTAAAATAGATCTTTGTTATTGTTTTTGTCTTTCCATGGAAAAAAAAAGGTTTGATTGTCATTTGAGTGCAATAATGGCAAAAAACACTGTTGAAGATAACCAAGGCAGCTACCAAAAGTTGGTTGCGTCAGAGATGGAGCTGATGTGCGACCGTTTGGACCAAAGAACATTTGATAACATGTTTGGTGTGGACAAAACGATTGATATGTTGAAAGTGAACATTGTAATACCTTTGACTTTGCGGTTTCGGTTTCCGGAATTGTTTACAAACATTCTGAGGACTAGCATGCTCTTCGGTGTGCCAGGCAGTGGAAAAACGCATCTCTTATCAGCAACAGCAAATGCTTCCAATGCCAAGCTATTTGTATTCAATCTGTGGAACTTTCAGAATCGACTATTGGTGACAAAAACAGAGTCAGAGACTGTGGAAAAGTGTATAAAAACAGTTTTTCAAATTGCTCGGATGAATTCGCCATCTATTTTGTGCTTTGAAGACCTTGAGGTGTTAAGTAAGCAAGATGATCATTTCAGAAGAGGAAAAATAAGTTTTTTGAATGAATTCGAGAACTTTTTAGAGGATTCAAGAAAAGATGAAGCCAATAACAATGTATTTGTAATAGGCGTCACTCAAAAACCATGGGAAGTTGATTCTAAAGTGAGAAGAAAATTTGTGTAAGTTAAAAAATAGGTTATACATAAGAGTTTCATTTTTATACAACATTTCTTTTGACACTTGTTGTAAATCACTTCAGAGGCAGAAAGAGGTAAGGAAATGTGTAAATTTCCAAATGGGACAAAGAAAACAGAGACGTAGAACATTTCGGGCAACAACGTCCTGATCTAGATGAGATGTGGGGCACGTCGGTGTAACACAGAAGAAAAGTTGGAGAGAAATATAACGATTGTTGAAGCCTTGTAAAAATAGTAATGAATGGTGCCATGCACCATATAGCAACCCATTTTCAACCAATGAGAGAGCGGCTTGCTCATTGCTAGCTCATTCTAAAACGGTTAATTTTAATCTATACATTATACATTACAAGTGAATTTTAATTTACTGTTGTTTTCACTCAGAGTATGTTTAGATTCTAGGGTTGAGGGACACGGAACAAACGACTCTGAAACAATCTCAATGTGCAAATAATTTCAAAGACTACTTACACCACATGGTGCAAATAACCTCGCCCTAATGATTATGACAGCAGAAAGAATAATCACAATTGTAAAAAGACACGACTGGTCTGGTGACAATGAAAATGATAGTGTTCATGATAACGAGAGTGAAGTACTGGTAACGAAAATGAATTTTGTGTGTTCAAGATTTGAGTGCTGCACTGTGTTTTGTTAAGCTTACAATTTCCATCCACTAGCGTTTGTAGCCACGATTTTCATGCATGAACCAAGAATAGTCTCTCCCTTCATGGAGAAAGACATGGAAAAGAAAAAATATTCAGCATTGCATTTGCATCTCACCTTTCCTTGTCCTACATGGTTTCTATTTTTTATTTTTTTTAGATAAATAAAAAAGTCTTAACTTTGTGACTTAATCCATTTTGTACTGCATAATCGTGACTGGTTCCAATAAAGAGGAACATAAGTCAAAATGTTATGAATACCTTTAGTTACTGGTATCATCTTTTGATTAAGGGAAGTGATTCCTCTTTCTGGTGATACTAAATTTATCCCGATATGTGAACAGTTGTTAAGATATTGCAGAGTAAAACTGGAAGGCGTCATAATAATGACCCTTCAGAGGTTTTGCAATCTCGAAAGCAAATTTTCCGACTTATCATGTTCTACTTTGTCTGGACGTGTTAATGGTATTGAATAATTGTTTATTCTTTTATGTAAAGATTTTTTTGTTTTTTAATGAATCAATTTGCTTATATATACTTTTATTTTAACACATTTCCTTTTTCAATATATTCTGCAGCTATCGTTCTCATGTTAATCCTCCCAATGAAGAAGCTCGCCATAATCTTTTGAAAGCATTATGTAGCAGATTGTCACATTCCCTAAGTCCGGAAGACTTCCAAACTTTGGCTTCAAAAACTCATGGTTTGTTGCTTGTACAGTGAATTAAGTTTCATTTGAAGTAGAGTTGGTCTTTGGTTTTGTTGATTTTTTTTCTTTGGAATGAGCACTGACCTTAGTGAAGTCCAGCCCAGCGGTTGTGATGAACTATGGATGTGTTGATCTCTTTACCACTCCCCCAATGACATCAACTTAAGCATAGTGAACTGTTATTCATGTACCTCTAACATTGTCATATCACTTACATCATCATAATTATTACCCGGCATCACCATTTATTTTAGTCCATTTCTATTGTACTTAATTAGGATATCATTGCTAATAATAATAGGTTTACTGATTAATATTAAAATGTGAAAACTCTCAATGATTTTAAAAACAAATCAATGGAAAGTGGAAATAGTTTTTTGGGATCTCAATATATATATATATATCTTCAATATTATTTATGAATTTTCTTATTTTAGATGCATTATTGTTTAGTTGTATTTGAGTAGAGGAAGGTGTGTTGTCTAGTACCAGTACTGAGTTTGAATCCTGTGAGAGATTCTGACTGTAAGGGTGATAATCCAAATGAACAGATAAGTTGCCTGATTCTTTGGGTAGTAGTGGTGTGACAATCAGGAGACCCCTACTCTAGTCTAGGCATGTTAAAGATTACGCTTCAATTGGAAACATGGCTGCTACCCTATCAAAATTTAAGAAATCAGTCGATTACTCTATGAGTTGATAAGCTCTTTTGTCTTGAATTTTTTACCTAAGGTATTTCTGGTATTTTGCCCTACACAAAACCAGCCTGAATGAACTGTAGTGAGAAAGGGATCAATGAAAAGAAAGCAAGTTGTATTGCAATTATATTTAGTGTCTGAACATAGAAAAATCATACAAAGATATTGACTCACTAAATACAAACACTCCAAATTTTCAGGTTTTACAGGAAGTGATATTACTGTACTTGTGCAGAGTGCATCAATGCAGCCTGTAAGAAATCTTGCCAAAGCAACTCATTTTAAGAAAGTCTTCATATTGTCACCTGACAAATCAAACTCTGACTCTGACACAAAGGTAAATAAATATCTTTGTGTCCACTGACCTAACTCATAAACTATGCAAATCTTTTGACCAATTGGTACATACTGAATGTCCTTGTTGTCTGTGATGAATATACTGATGGCTAGAATTATTGTGAAATCACACAAGACGTATTTTGTGTACTTTATTTTTATCCTTAAGCAAAGATACTGGACTCCACATGATCCAAATGTAGACATGAACACCAGTTCAGGTGTGGTATAGTATCTGTGGTTGACTACTGGCCTATCCATGACATGGAGACAAAATCATCATCACTTGTCTGCCTAATGTTTCTGAACTCTGGTGCCTTGGGATGAAAATTTGTTATGGATTTGATGCTATTTAGAATTGTTACACAAACAACAACTCTTTGAGTCAGATTTCTATCTAAGTTGATTTGGCTATTCAGGACACAAAATTAATTTGGTTTATTTTTCTTTATTCAGGCACAACAAACTGAAAAGCAAGAAGACGAAGCAACAATCGTTTCAACATTCTTCCAGGATAGTGAGGATATCAAACTCCCTGAGTATGAAAATAGTGAGCAATCAAAGAATATAAGTGGCTCCAATGCATGTTGTGATGTACCCAAAGAAAATCAAGAATCCTCAAAACTGGATGAATTTGCATCAAACAAAATAGATGCTGATGTTGCGAGTTTCAATTTTTCAAAACTATCTCTTGATAAAAGAGATGAAATTCTTTCTGAAACTATCAGTCAAGAACAAAATAAAATAGACTTGGACAAAAAAGGTAAAACAGGTGAAAGGATGCCCTTAGATGTGATTGATTCTGAATGCCAGGGAAAAGCTCACAGTGAATTGGGGAATGAACAGTTTCATGAAAAATTTGTTCCTTGTCAAGCTGACGACACTGACGCTATTCTTATGAGTGTATTTGAAATTCCGGAGGAAAAGATTCACATAAGTGAATTGACTATGAAGGACATGGAGGAAGCATTGAGGGATACAAAGAGTTCAGTCTGTGAGGAGGAATTGCAAAAAATGTCATTATTTGAGTCAGATTTTTGTTCCTGTGAGTAAAGCATAATGGGTTTCTGGGATTTTCTCCTTAAACCTGGCTGGTTTGTATGATGACCAATCTAGAAGTTAAGCTTTTGCTGACTTTACTTGTTGAAAACCTTACTTACTGGTGTACTTGCAGGATTCATGACTGCTTTTCAAACACACAAAATTTGCTCATTTTTACTCTGTTTCGTATAGAGGGGAAAGGGGAAACCTGAAATGTTCTATGTTTTATTTTGCTTCATATTTGCTTTTGAAGAAACCTCATTTCACATCTCTTCCCCTACCTTTACCATTTACATTGGAGATGTACTGATCATCAAACAGAATACAAAATAAATTGTTAGTTTTATGCCCTTGGCAACACCTTATAGTAGGTCACATCAAAGGGGAACGTCCGACTTATAGTCTATTTCCGATGGAATGTACAGGGTCAGAACCATAAAAACTTGAGAAAGTTCTAAGGAAAAAATCCCCACGTCTCTGCCAGAATTTGAACCCAGTACCTTCTGCTCACAAAGCGGTAAACTTTGTTATAGATAGAAAAAACCTTTTCTCTCTGAGTTTGATTGTCACCATTTCAACCTTGATAAATATTTATGATTTAAAATGTAAACAAATTATAACAGACTGACACACTGACCACTTCCTTTATTACAGGACAATACCATCGGAGAGAGCAAAAATAGTTCAGACCGTCTAAAGTTCATCATAGTTGAAATTTTGACAGGGTCAGTGGCTACACACTTATTGTTATTCATAACAGTAAACAAAAACGATTTTACGCAAAACTTTCCTTCTCCGTTGTTAAAAAACTATCCTAGTAAAGAGCATGACATTTATTTAGTGCAAACCTAAAGATCACCATAGATAATATAGAAACAACAATTTTAGGTGTTTTTTAACACTTTGACAGCTTTATTGCCAGCAGTTTTTATATTTATGATTCTCGTGAATTGTGTCGTTTGATATGTCCAAAATAGTTCAACCAAAGATCTTCTACAATAAGATATTCAACTCAATGGCTTTTACTGATGACGAATGAGAGTTATGTCCCTTTAATATCGTGTGTTCCCAGAATTCTCTTATTGTTTTGGTTACATTCAATACTCAATGAAATGAAATAAAATTATGTGAACTAAAAAAAATATTGCACCAAAATCATAAAATGCATTCTATCCGGTGCACACTATGGCACAACTAGCACACAAGGTGCAAGGGAAACCACTCTTAACATTTCGTTTATGTGGATTATTATGAAACAACTGAATTTTCCAAAACTTAATATTCAAAAGGTACTGAAGAAAAATTTGCCCTATATTCATGTAAACTTTCATAGACATGCATCATGTAGAAAAGTCGTGAGGCTTAGCAGAAATTTTAGCGAGTTTTTAAATTATATTAGATATGGCAAAATCTGCTCAATTTTGTTATAGCTGAGGAGTTTACCACCAAGGCAACAGTAAATATTGTTATAGCCATAACTTGGGCATTATGCCATTCAAGATTCGGGGCACAGTGGGCTAATCACCTGCTTGCCTCATCTACCTGATCCAAAGTTTTTCCAGCACTGTGTTTAGCAATGCCAGACATGGAGCAGGTTGCAACACTCCTTGGGGGGTATTTTGGGGTATTGATAACAAAACAAAAGTATATTAGAGTCTAGTAATATCTTTTCTTAAAGATATGGACGTCTCGGTCTGAGGATTTAGAAAAAATCTCTGGACTTTTGAGATAAAAGACTTTTGAGAGGGGAGAGAGTTGGGTGTTCATTGTCTAAAATTCTTTGGACCACAGAATTTCCAGCTCTTTTGTCTGATCTCAAATATTCGTTTTTTTATTTCTGTTGGGAATTGCTGGCAGCCAATTGAGAGCTTTTTTTAACAGATCTGGACATAGTACTCAGTACTAGTACCAACTTCAACGTCGCTGTACAGTGTGAATGCTAGGAATGGGCTAAGATAAATGAAAAATGATTAACAAATTATGGCTATTACTATTAACTGGTCTTGCATTTCACTTAGAGGATGCTAAACTGATGTTGGTGTTGAGTGAAAAAAAGTAATTCCCAATATCATAACGATTAATTTTTATTGATGATATTATCATAGTAGGGGTCCCAGTGGCTCAGAGGTATGGTTCTGGCCTTTAAAGGTACCAGGTTTGAATCCCAGCGGCAACAGTTGTTGTTTTTCTTCTCAAAACTTGGTATAAACCTATTTGCTACTCCCCTGATAAAGTAGGTAGGTGGAATCAAGAACCTAGTCCGATTGGAGACAGACGATAAATTCAGAGGTCCTGTGTGCAAGATGTACACATTAAAAAACTTTTGGCAGTTGGAAATCAAGAAGAGTAGTCCGAAAGGCCGTTGTCCGGGCAAAATTAATTTCTACCACAAAAAAGTCACAGTGGGCTGATCACCTGCTTGGCCTAATATCTTGATCCAGAGTAAATCCGCCTCATAGAGCAGGCCCCACACTGTAACGGTAACAGGGAACAAGAATGGAATAAGAATGATATCCAACAACACTTGTGTAATATAATCCACTAAATATTATTATTAGGCAATAACGGAATTAATAATGATATTATATTATTTACACTGTACCAGGTATACAATCAAACAAAAATGTCTTACTTAGCATGTAACTGAGAAAATTCAATTTCAAATCATGTGTTGATTTTAATGACTCTTTTGTCTAGAGTTTTATGATACTTGTTTAGACTTTATCTGTGTCTTAGTCTTACAAAAAAAATCCCCCAAAATCAATCAAACAGCAACTGCAAACAAGTGGATATCATTATCATACAGTCAAAGCCATTTGAGTCTGTTTTCAAGGGACATAACTAAAAATTGACTTGTCTGAAAAAAATGAGATAAGGCTAATTAGTGTTACCTCCCTTTGGAACCCCCCCTAAGGGAACGATTAAAAACATTGAGTTGGATGAAAATCAAATCGCGCAACGTCAACTTTTGCGGCCATGGTCGTGATGAATTATCTACTTAAATGTCTTTTACAATTAGAAAAGGATTATATTTGGTTAATAGGAGGTGCCGATGGCTGAACCGGTTAGCGTGGTCAAGCAACATTGAGCGTGATCAGCGTTTTGAATGGGTGACCACTTGGGCGCTGTGCCCTTGGGTAAGTCCACAGACACACATTACTTAAGTCACTTAACTTTGCTTACCTCACTCGACTCCAGTACAAATGAGTACCCGGCCTAGGACAGCGAACGATCTTGTCAGAATGCTAGTGCTGAAAAGTACTCATTTGAGAATTGGTACCTATTTATACATCTTGGTCAAGTGAGCCAATCGAAGTAAAGTTGTTCCAAAACCCAGCCGTCGCCAATCGCTCGCTGTCTTATGTTATATTATGTACTCTTGATCAAAACGGTGACTGCCAATCCCTTGCTGTCCGCAATTGAATTAGGTGGTGGGGAGTCCCCTTTCATCTCTTCCTGGTCTATTGAATGAACGGTTTCCAAGAGGTTGCACATGGGTGCACTGGGGGTATAGCAGTAGTAGCAATGATTATATATAGTATCATTGGTAGTAGTAGAGACTTCCGCATTTCTTAAAGGCTTTGAAGAGGCAAACATGATTGTTACAGTTTGCTATTTCTATGCATTTATTTATCTCATGATTCTTTGTTGTGTTTTATTACCAAACCTGTTTTGATTCGTCACCACTACATCACACAATGCTATCATTATAAGACTTTCGTTGTCAATACTAATTATGTTTATTTCGTGTATACAATGCGACGCCTTGGATCAAGGTACTAAGCCAAGCAGGTGATCAACCCACTGTGAGTGGAATAAGCGAGAGCCCAAAAATAAACTCTGAAGCGTTTTGCCAGTCACTGACCGAATATGTGCGTGGATCGTATGCACTCTGAGGCGTGTGCGATGCGTTTTGTCAATCCATGAACAGGGGATTCAATGTCTTACTTTATCTAAGGTCTTTTGTCACATAGTAATATTTTCATTAATAATGCGATTTTGTAAATTGAATTTTAAACACAGTCAACTTAAAACTTTACCCGCGATTTTCTCGAAACCGTGTTTTCGGTATTAAGGCGTTTTGTCAGATCACGGCAGTATAGTCGGTATTGAGAAGAATGCAGGAGTGTTATGGCCTGCAAGGGGTAGACGATACATTGATACGACACGCATAGAGCGCGAGGTTGAATTTAGTGGATATGCGCTATTGTAAATGCTATACTTCACTTTTTTACTTTTACTTTTACATAAAGGATGTGAAGAATATTCCATTTTACTTGCTATTTTCTCTGGCAGTTTAAAATGTAGAACAATCCTACATCGCACAGTCCATCTAAGAGAAGGAAATCTCTTATTTAAAACCACCACTACAGTAGTAACTGCCTTGTGGGTCAAATCTGGGAAGATAAAAGGCTATGGAAGTGGAAGCACGTTATCCAGAAAGAAAAGCACTGCTGAACAAAGACGGAGTCGCTGACCCGGAAGGCGCAAATAGTCAGAAAAGGTGTCATAACCGAACCCTAAAATTACGGCAGCACGCACAAATTCCCCTCATATTATTATTACATGGAGCAAAAAAGCCAATTATACCACAAGCCCCGACTATCCCTCACTAGGTATGCGTGTTGGTTTGCTGTTGTTTTTCGTTTTTAGAGGTCTGTCTTTGTTTGTTTTTTTGGTGTTTTTTTCGTTTTTGTTGTTTTTGTTTGTTTCTTGATTTGTTGTGTTTTTTTTTGGTGTTGGGTGTGTTTGTTTACAACATCGGATCCCATTTATACCGCAGTGTTGGGACCAGCTCCATGTTCAGTCGTGAAAGGCACTCATGATACCTGCACACGAATGTACCAAGCTTGGCTGAACACACGTCTGTCAATGGATTAAAGACGTCCAGACGGTGTCCATAACTCTTTATCACCGTGAACAACACACATCAGTTTTAATCTAAAACAGACTAATAAACAAATTACTCTATTATCCCTTGTGACTATCCCACAGCTATTGATGAACACTGGGAGAATTTGCTACTTTGGCCGTTTTTGTAGATGGCCTAATTCAACAACAAATTCACTGGATTCAAATAACAGGTATTATCCCTTGTGACGGTTGAGACCCTGGACAGACTTGCGTGGGTCATGGCGCTTACGCCGGAATCCCCATCAACAACGAGAAATAATTTCAAAACAGCCGGCGGGTGCAAAGACAAGGGTGCATACTCTCCCCAACACTGTTCAACATTTTTATTGAGAAAATCATGCAAGAAACACTACACGACAACCATACATTGGTATCCATCTACGTAATCTACGTTTCGCCGACGACATTGATTTAGTGGCAAGCAGTGAATATGAACTCCAGCGCTTGACTGATAGACTTGTGGAATTGTGCTGGTGCCCCAGGCGGAACCCCCTTGTATGTGTGTTGTGTGTCACGTGGTGTTGTGCTGTGAGAGTGAGTACTAGAGCTAGCCATGAGGGAGACAGGACTGTGCAGTCAAAGAGATAATATTAAATTGTGTTACTGTGTTCCAGGTTTTTTTTAATAATAAAGTTTCACTTCACGTCAGGAGGCGTCAGTGGCTGAGTGGTTAACACAACTCGACAGGAGTTGGGGTCAAGCAACGGTGAACGAAGTGACGAATTGAA
>JARBEQ010135831.1:0-13433 GCA_030265355.1 Tritonia tetraquetra | reverse complement strand
CCCCTACACTGTAATGGTAAAAGGGAACTGGATAAGAAAGAAAATGTGATCAACCCACTGTGACCTTTGTGGTGGGAATTAATTTTGCCTGGACTGCGGCCTTGTGGCCTACTCTTATTGATTTTCAACTGCCAAGGGTTCTTTAACCTGCGCAATGTGCACACAGGACCTTGGATAGGCATGTAGGCTTTCACCGAGTTTCAAGGAGAAAAATACCTGACAGTGTCGCTACTGGGAATCGAACCTGGTACCGTTCACTTCAGAGACAAGTACCGTACCTCTGCGCCACTGGGGCCCGCTTTTATTTCTTATAAGATTTTTTGCTGCAAACACCACAGTTAGATCAAAATCAATGTTTTCTTATAAAACTCACTATATGCCACAACAGGAAAAAGTGTCAAATTCTCAGTTCAGTCAATTTGGATATATAGCGTAGTTTGTCATGGAGTCCTATCTAACCCAGGCGTGTCAAATTGAGGGTCCCCCAAGGGCCACGTAGGTCACATATTGTGTTGTCACGAGGACCACATGTGACAATTAGTTAGATCTATGAACATTACAACAAATTGAAAACCTTTGTGCGGGCCACACGCATGCTTCTAACCTATTCCAGGCATGGTTCAGTCCATCAAAAAAGTTTAAAGTTGTTGTGTGGCAATACATATCAAAGGTGGGACCTCTGAATTATAGTCCATCTCCGATAGGACTTGATTCCATTGGAATCATCAGGGTGAGACCATAAAACTTGAGAAAGTTCAACGGAAAATATCTCAACGTCGCTGCCGGGATTCGAACCCAGTACCTTCTGCTCACGAAGCGAAAATGTTGACCACTCTGCCATAAGGCCCCCTTCAGTCCATCAATATTAACTCTTAATGTCCTTTAAAGTTTTCTGTAAACTTGTGCCTCAATCCCATTGAGTGCACAGATGACATTGAAATATCACTCTGATTATCTTCTCCAAGTACCTGTACTCTTTCACTACCTAACTGACCAATCAAATTGTTGACCACACTGTCATTGTCTGAACTATCATCTTCTCATAGAGAAAAAAAGAACAAAAAAAAATCGTTCAAAATTTTGAATATTCAACAATCCAAGCAAAGCAGATGGCGAAAGAGAGTTTTTGGAAGAGAGAGGTGCGCTTTGAGATTTGCGGTCAGTTGCACATTCTTGCGCTTCAGGACGTTAAGAATTACGAGTTGCCTTCTATATTATAAGGGTCCGATTTTTACAAGATCTGCCTAAAAGAAGGCAGATTTAGAATAATTTACTTAAAAGATAACAAGTGATTATATTATTCACTGAATTTTTTTTAAAATAAAAAATTACCCCCAAATGATTGAGAAAAATGTCTTTCATTTTCATTATAATATTTCAGAGGCCAACAATAGCTTGCAAAGATGCCAGCTTCCGTAGGTTCTTGGATCGCCACGTGCCAATTTCTAAAGAGAAGTTTTGGCCCACCTGGTGGTGTTTTGAGTCGCGGTTCCAGACTGTCTTCAGGGCTTTTCTTCAATCATCTGTAGATATTAACTATGACAGGTATTGTTTTTATTGACATCCGTCTTTTAAAGGTTTAGAAGACAAATAAGGAGTTTTCTACTGCAAAATGCTTTTGATAAATGTAATTTCATATTCATATATATAGAGATTGAAAAGAAAAGATTACTTTTAATGTTTTTTTCACGGGAAGATTAGAAAGGATAGATTTTGTTCATAGTGTTTGTTGATTGTGAACCCCCAAAATGTTATTGTATTATAATTATTTAGTAGCAGTATGATTATTAGTGCTGTTACTGTTATTATTATTTTATTTTTTTTATCAGTGAGTTTATTAAAACACATGATGGTGGTGAGATACAGCTCGACTGGTCCTACAACAATGCATGCAGTACTTTCCCTGAAGAGAGCAGGCCTACTATTCTCCTGATGCCTGGACTTACAGGTCAGTTTGATCTTATAAAAAAAACCCAATGACATTTGTGTCTTGGGCCTTTGTCAAGTTTCAAAGTTGTTTTTTTTTAATCACAAAAAAGTGCTCGAACATAGATTTGTTAGTTTGATAGTCAAAGAATGGTAATGCCTCTGCAGAGAATTATTAATAATAATAATAATAATATAAAGCATTTATATAGCACATATCCACAACCAGGTCATGCTCTCTTTTGTGAATCCTTATTATCTATCATTGCTAGTTATTCTGCAAGGATGTCTATTGATCAAAACATAGTGAACTGTCGAGGACATCTGCAAATCTGTGCATGAATCCATACAGTTTGATTTCTATCAGATAATCTTAGCATTTATTGATTTTGTACTGGCATAAAATAGGGTTTTATCGCTGCTCTGGATGTTGACATGGGATTGTTTAAAATTTAGGGGTCATTTTTATAGATCGCAATTATTATTTTAATTGCAGGTAACAGTAAAGAGAACTACATCCTGAATATGGTAAAAGATGCCACAGAATCAGGCTATAGGTAGGATCAAATGATTTCATATACTTTGCTATTTTGTTGTTGTTTTTTAAAGATATATCTGCTACTTAGTGCTGACCTGTCAAAGGTTTTTCGGATTTCTATGCAGTCTTTTGTTTATCATTTGTGGCTGAATTCGTAACAGACTCTATTAGTCAGGAATATTGAGCCTTGGATGATTAGTCATAGTAACTTTCTTCTTTCTTAAAATTTAAACATTTTTTAAAAACCGGTAGCTACCCCTGTCTATGTCTGGACATTTACTAAGGCAGTGGCTGGTTGGTCCCCGTCTGTGTCTTATTATAGTCTTACTATTTCCCATTTTGTCAATATGTTCTTTTCTTTTTACGAGCAAACAATTTAGTATTATCAACTGTAATTTTTTTCTCCCTTTTATTGGTTTTTATAGGTTGTTTGTGTTTTCCCCTTGCTTTCTGACAGATGTGTTGTGTTTATAAACAGAGGCCTTGGAAAGAGCAAACTGAAGGTGTGTAACGTTTGTAAACACTGATATCCACAAGGAAAGGTATGATGGGCTTGAACTTAACAGCAGGTCCCATAAATATGCATGCCGCTGGACTAGATGTCACACCTGCACTGGCGATGGGTCCCATATATTTGCTCTCCTTCCATGCAGTCACATCATAAAACGTTGACGACGGGTCCCTTATTTTTTCATGTCATAATATGTTACAACCACGCTTTTTACCATAATTTCAATCAAAGATAGCGTCAGATGAGTCATCATCATACTTACCAATAATATCTTTCTTATCCAGTTCCCTTTTACCATTACGGTGTAGAGCCAGCTCTATGAGGCTGGATTTCTCTGGATCAGGTATTAAGCCAAGCAGGTGATCAACCCACTGTGAACCAATAATATAATAGCATTTAACCGCCCATGACGATATAAAAAATCGTAAAGACAAAAGATTAATAAGATTTTATAAAGACTTAACAAAAATGAGTTCAAATACCCCCACCAAAAATGTACTTGATGATGAATTACAATAGGTGTACCTACTCATCATGAAACCAGCCAGTATACTATCAAAATGAATTATTTTATTTTATGTTGTTATTGTTCAACAATGAAAAAAACACGGTAGAATGGGTGATTACTCTGTAGATTGAACGAAATCTGATTCCCTGCTGCTAACGTGCTAACAGTACAGACTAACTATACCAGGTCAGTTTCCATACCTACTGAGAATGGCACTTTGGTAACATCGTGTCATAGCATTTAACTGATATTGCTTATTTCCCAGTTGAATTGCCTCTCTTCTTAAATATATTCTCATCAATTTTATTCCACATTTCAGACCCCTCGAACTTACTGTGCGGCAAATGTAGAAGACACAGAGTTTGTAATAGACTACATCAAAAGCCGATTTCCCCAAGCCCCTCTGATGGGCACAGGCGTTTCTTTGGGAGGGTAGGTAATCATAGTAGTAGACCTTGGATTAAAGATAGTATCGTATCTCAGAAGAAATGTTTATGAGACAAATTAAATCTTTTTGTTCTTTCTTTCTTCTTTCTTATCCAGTTCCCTGTTACCATTACAGTGTAGGGCCCGCTCTATGAGGCGGATTTACTCTGGATCAAGATATTAGGCCAAGCAGATTCTTTCTTTCTTTCTTATCCAGTTCCCTGTTACCATTACAGTGTAGGGCCCGCTCTATGAGGCGGATTTACTCTGGATCAAGCTATTAGGCCAAGCAGGTGATCATCCCCCTCACTGAGACACTTGGACGCTTTAAATCTTTTGTTTCCTGTCTTAAAAAATGTGACACAGCATGTTATTCAACCAAAGCTCTTTTAAAGCAACTAACATACTGCACTACCAACATTATTCTATTATAGTAATGATAAGTAAATAATAAACCGGTATCCATCAGTGACGCTCACTGGCGTTTTACAATGCTTTGTTTTCATTCGTTCATTCATTCACTCAGTCACTCAGTAATTGTCACCACAGAACTTTGGGCTGATCACCTGCTTGGCCTAATATCTTGATCCAGAGTAAATTTGCCTCATAGAGCATGCCCTACACTGTAATGGTAACGGGGAACTGGATAAGAAAGAAAGAATCATGATTGTGAAGTGGTGACAGTATGTGGTGAAAATATAATGATTTAGTTAAGACTTCAGTTCTTGTCTTTCTTCTTCCAGAATGATCTTGCTGAATTACCTTGCCAAGACAGGGGAGAGGGCCAAGGTGGAAGCTGCCATGGTGGTGTCTGTTGGTTGGAATGTTTTCGCAGCTGTTGACTCGCTGAGCACCCCAATTAATCATTACCTCTTTAATAGGACCTTGGCCTGGTCACTCTGTTATATGGTCAAACAGTAAGTATAAAGTAGTCAATATGTGACCGGTTATGATGAAGTGGTACATAAGGTGGAATATGTTATACATTGCATTTAAGACTTTGGTATCATTATTAAGGGCAGCAAATTCTCTCTCCAATAATACAAAATTTAATCTGAATGGTTGCTGAGGTATTGCCAGAGTCGAATGGTTGCTGAGGTATTGCCAGGGTTGAATGGTTGCTGAGGTATTGCCAGGGTTAAATGGTTGCTGAGGTATTGCCAGGGTTGAATGGTTGCTGGGGTATTGCCAGGGTTGAATGGTTGCTGAGGTATTGCCAGGGTTGAATGGTTGCTGAGGTATTGCCAGGGTTGAATGGTTGCTGAGGTATTGCCAGAGTTGAATGGTTGCTGAGGTGTTGCCAGGGTTGAATGGTTGCTGAGTTATTGCCAGGGTTGAATGGTTGCTGAAGTATTGCCAGGGTTGCATGGTTGCTGAGGTATTGCCATGGTTGAATGGTTGCTGAGGTATTGCCGGGATGGTTGCTGAGGTATTCTCAATTGAAGCTGGTGGCCATAGTAGGTGACAATGACCCTGAGATAGATTTTTTTCACTATCGTGGAAGCGAGTTCTCTGACTTATGTACCGCTATGTTGGACATTGTCTCATATAACTTTAGATATGACATCCAGTCCAATGCCATGAGTTGGTGATAGTGATGCAGGGTTGCCGATTCTCCGTAAATTTACGGAATTTCCGTAATTTTAGTCGGGTCCGTAAATCTTCCGTAAGGCGAACCGCACGGTGACAGAACGGCGAATTTGGTCCGTAAAAATGATAAGAACGGGAAAGCGAAATGATATTTCTACGAAGCGAAACAACGGAACCACTACGCGAGATCCAGTTTGACCCGGATACTCGATACAATCAACTTCCGGTTCAGTCAAGGAGTAAAACCGAACTAGATCTAGATTCTACATAAAATGTGTTGTGGATACGATATTTTTTTAGATTCATTTACATACCTTCTCTTAAAATGAAAAGTTTTAAGCATGTCTTCATCGTCTATTAGATTTAAGTTGAATCTACTATTTTAAGTAGGTAGCGGACGTAACTTGTGCCAGCGTTTGTCTTCACGAAAAGTTCAGTAAAAAATAAATTCCTCAATCGACATCCCTGGTGATGCCTAATTGAGGAATGTTTACAAACGCCTTTGAATTTATTATTGAATTTGTTTCACTTAAGAGTATCAAGTATTAGATTTGACAGTTGTACTAAAAAGGGGTGGGGGTCCCAGTGGCGCAGGGGTGCGGTTCTTGCCTCTGAAGCGAAAGATACATGGTTCGATTCCCGGCAGCGTCAGGTATTTTTCTCAGGGAAACTCGGTGAAAATCTATATGCCACTCCCCTGATCCTATTCAGGAAGGTGGGATCAAAGAACCTAGTCTTATTGGAGACGGACGATAAACTTGGAGGTCCCGTGTGCATGTTTCGCGCGTTAAAGAACCCTTGGCAGTTAAAAATCGATAATAGTAGGCTGCAAGGCCGCTGTCTGGGCAAAATTAATCCCTACTACAAAGGTCACAGTGGGTTGATCACCTGCTTGGGTTAATACCTTGATCCAGAGAAATCCAGCATGATAGTCCTGGCCTTACACTGTAATGGTAAAAGGAAATAGGATAACGAAAGAACTTAAAAGGGGAAATCTTGGTTGGTTACACCGTCGATTGTCAATAATATGATAAATAACTGAGCGTTTTTCACTTTATAATGAGCGAGGACACTTTAAGAGTTGAAACAAAGGGACGTCACTCTCCTTTTGACCTCGGTAAAACTGCTTTAGTCGTTTATCTTATTATTGACGATCGTTGGTTATACAGGTCTCATAACTCAGATTGTCCTAAATGTGTCTTTAGCAAGCAGACCTGCCAATCATTATGCTCTTGACAGAATCATTACGACTTTTGGTCTCTATTTCCGTCATTCCTCCGACCCCTTCAAAATTACAATTTTTTTTTAAGCTGTGAGTAGGGTCTCCTGATGGACTTATGCCATTGTTCCTCTAATCTGTTTTTTTTCCTCTTTTTTTACATAATTCATCAGCGCATTTGAATTTTAGTGGTATTAGTATTAGCCCTTTGTCCATGGAACATGATGATTCGATATAAGTCTGACTTAATGCTAGGGCAGTGACGATATTGGGTATTCACCAAAGCTAAAAGAATTGTGTCTCCCTCCAGAAATCTTCATATGTTTGAGAACCATTTAGGAATGGACACAAGCCATGTTCTTAAGGTATGTTCTATTGTTGATTTTAGATAAATTGAAATTTATGAACTCATTACAAACCGTGGGACAATTTATGAATAGTTTACTGGTCTTTTTTATAAATGTAAATGATTGAAATGGGTATGAAAGGAAATGTCAGATATCATAGACCTAAAAGATCGTAAGTCATGGGCAATCTTCATGAGTGTTCTACGCATTCGACTTAACACCAAATCTACATCCCCAACAAAACTCAAACACCAGAGCATTTAGACGCCACATTTCGACAAGAGAAATGTAAAAAAATTCACTTGGTCCCTGCACCACATCAAAATGGAACTTTTTTCCAGACCACTGTGTGAACTGTAGAAATTCAAAAGAGTTCAAGATACAAGTTTCGCCTCACAGTCCCCTGAATACCAGTGCTCAGATTTGAGTCCTCGGGTTGCCAGACAGATTCCTATTTCTTCTTTCTTTCTAATCCAAGATATTAGACCAAGCGGGTGATCAGCCCACTGACTTTTTTGTGGTAGGAATTCATTTTGACTGGACAGCAGCCTTTCGGCCTACTCTTCTCGATTTCCAACTGCCAAGGGTTCTTTAACGTGCACAATTTGCACACGGGACCTCCAAATTTATCGTCCGTCTCTGATAGGACTAGGTTTTTTATCCCACCTACCTTCATAGGATCAGGGGAGTGGCAAATAGGTTTATACCGAGTTTTATGAAGAAAAACAACTGTCATGGGATTCGAACCCGGTTCCTTTCGCTTCAAAGTCCAGAACCATACCTCTGGGCCCCTGGGACCCCTCCAGACAGATACAAAGGATTTAAAGCTGCTGATACTGGATGTGGATTAAAGTAGTCAGTTTCAAAGAGTCAATGAAACAGCTGATAGTATAAGGATTGTAACCAGGCTTGAATTTTAATGGCACACTGTAACTTTGTCAACTTGATGATTTTCTGCAATCTCCAGGATAGATCCTTGAAAACTCTGAAAGGTCCATGGGGAAAAAAATACAGTATTGTATATAGGATTTGAGTCTCACCTGTTTTGAGACGTGATTGTCTTAACCACTGGGCCATGAACACTCCCTTAATACCGCTTCAAATAAAGATGGAAAGTACAAGAAAAACTGACTGCAATAGAAGAAGGAAAATGGTATGTCGACTGTGAGGATCGAACCCACACCAGCAAACGGCAACACCGCCTAGCCAGAAACAGCCCGTAGCTTTACCAATGGAGCTAATAATCCGCCACCCTTTGTCTTTCCTTGGATTGTATTATGATGTGTGCAGTGAGAATTTTTATCGTTTCTTTCACATAATCGTAAGCATATTTTTTTCCTTGCTTTTTAGAGCAAGACAATCCAAGATTTTGATGAGCGCTTCACAGCCAAAGTGTTTGGCTATTCTTCTGTGAAGGATTACTACACTGCAGCTTCCCCGGACTTCAAAATCCCTCACATACACAAGCCTGTTCTTTGTTTGAGTGCTGCTGATGATCCTTTCCAACCACAACATGGTAGATAGCCTTTGATGAAAAAAGTCTTTGATTAGAGCCTTGATAAATGTAGCGTTTCATATGATAGCCTTTGATAAATGTAGCGTTTCATATGATAGCCTTTGATAAATGTAGAGTTTCATATGATAGCCTTTGATAAATGTAGCGTTTCATATGAATAGCCTTTGATAAATGTAGCGTTTCATATGAATAGCCCTTGATAAATGTAGTGTTTCATATGAATAGCCCTTGATAAATGTAGTGTTTCATATGAATAGCCTTGATAAATGTAGTGTTTCATATGAATAGCCTTTGATAAATGTAGTGTTTCATATGAATAGCCCTTGATAAAAGAAGCTTTGGTTGTCATTAGTTGTTTTTTTATTGGAGAGTTGTGTTGTTTTCATTTAATCTTTGAATTTAATTTAAGACCCATGAATTGGAGTGGGAATTCATGGCACTGGGTTCTTAACTAATGTCTGTATTAAGACCAAAGTCGGGCTTGGCTAGTCAAGAAAGATAAACAGGTATTAGTAATGAGCTGAATTTACACCCCAATTAGTTAGTCTCGTAATAAGTTAACTATGCATGCGCATTCAAGTTATTTCCCCCTCTCTTCAAACATTTTTTTCTGTACTGAAACGCTTTGCTCTCAAATGGTCAAAGCTCCATTGCTCGATTAGAAAATATTTCTACAGAATTATCCACTAAAACCTTATCAAAGTTTAACATTCATCAACAGATCAATCTTATTAAAAAATTTTCTAGTTTGTATTCATATAAAGTATTTGTTATTTTGTTGTTTCTTTCTATAAAACCAATCGTTGTCATGATTGTTTATGCTCAAAAGTCAGCCTTATACTCCGAATTTTGTGGGGTATAAAATTAGTCGAGAACAGACCTGTCAAGTGTGGGTTCAAATCCTATCCTGCTTCTAAGATGATCTTCAAGTGTGGAAAAGGCCTAAAACTGATTACTGTTGTTATTAGAGTATGACGAAATCTATTAGGGCCTGGAGGACCAGTGAAGGGCAGTAGCATTTATCAAAGAGACAAAACTTCAGGTGTAGTCATCATAATTATTGTGAACGAGAAGAAGAACTCTATTGATTTTAAGTTTATGGTTTTATTAACTGTCGTTTGTCTGATCTTTCAGCAATCCCCATGAGCAAAGCCCAAGAAAGTGACAACGTTGCCATTGTCATGACTTCACACGGAGGACATATAGGATTCATGGAAGGCACATTTCCTAGAAACCACAACTACATGAATCGCTGGTTTAAGCAATATACACATGCTGTGTTTTCTCATGGACACAAAGACTTGTGATAATGTGGTTTATTAGGACAAACTATTCTCAAGTCTTTGAATAGGAACGTCATTTTTATTTTAGTTTTAGTTATATCCAATCACTTCTTTATTGTTTTAGAGCACATTGAAATAGTATACTTCCATTCGGTGTTGTTATTTCATCCACAACCTTTTATGACCAAGATTAAGGTTTTTCCTTTTCTTTCAATATAGACTATTCATAGAATGAAAATGCATAATGTAGTTCATTGATGTGCTAAGTCATGTCATTCATAGTCTTTCACACGATATGTTATGGTTTATTTCATTTATAAATTTCAATTCTGGTTTGAACATTAGCAGCTGTGAATCATTCCAATGTTTGTAATTAAATTATGACGTTGCAATTTTATTATACAGAGTTTAAAGACATATATATTTTATTTAAGCAAAGATGGTTTTTTTGTGGGTTTTTTTTTCAATTTTAAACATCTGTCCAATTACTTTTTTCATTTCCGATTAGATCTAGAGTTAAATTGCATTATCAGGATATTGTTCTATTCATTGAGAAACAATGCAAATGAAAAGGGGGAAGGGGGGATTTGGTGGAGACTACTCTGGAAACCCCTAGGTTAGTATTTGATTATTTCCCTTGTGTTCTCTTATAACAGGATTTATTTACAACAATTGGATTTCTGCTTAGCTTCTGGCAATAATGTCTTGTCAGATTTCCACTGTATTTAAGTGCTATAAAGGAAATAAGAGATTGAATTTGGGTCAGATTTTGAAAGTGTCAAAGTAACAAAAAAAATTACAATTTTTTTATAACGTATTTTATACCTTTGAAATGTTTCTATTAGATGACGCTTAGATTTTTACAATTGTGATAATGCTTGTACCTATTGATGCAGTTTTATAAACTCTGTTTTAGATTATAGTATGATTCCTGTTTATCTTGCACCTATATGATATAGATATATACGAAGTGTTTCACTCCAAAATGTGAAAAACGTAATTTTTACACAAATGGTTGGACCACAAAATGCGATTTACACTTACAACCCTTCATTTTTTAAATGACACTTATCATGTTTTGCAGTCAAAATTCAATGTCCAGTATTGCTGAACACAGAGCTGGAAAAACTCTGTATCAGGTAGATAAGGCAAGCAGGTGATCATTCCACTTCCACTGTACCGTGGAACTTGAATGGCACAGTGAGCGTCACATTTTCATAATTTCATTATAACGTGCAACCAAACACTATGTAATGTATAACAACTGAAAATATGAATTGTAACGGTGATATGACCTTTATGTGTCAAACTTTTTAGCATGTGTGTTGTAATAAAACATTTTGAAGCTCGTCAGGTTTACTTCTATTTCATGATCAAGATTTTCTCTTCACATTTTCTCACGTTTATATAATTGTGATTTTTATATCAATTTGTGATTTATTCAATGTTTTATATTGATTTGTGATGATTTATCCAATGTTTTATATTGATTTGTGATGATTTATCCAATGTTTTATATTGATTTGTGATGATTTATTCAATGTTTTATATTGATTTGTGATTATTTATCCAATGTTTTATATTGATTTGTGATTTATCCAATGTTTTATTTTGTGAAAATATTTGATTTGTTATTTATACTTCAATATAGGAAGTTTAAAGGTAGTCTTTCAATCAATTGTTTTGTTCACTATGTTGTTGTTATATCTTTGGCATATGTCAGTATGTCCTTAAGAGCCTTTAAGGCTCATAGGGCCGGAGCTTAACCCGGTTTCGATAGCATGAAGCGGACAAGTGACAATGTCACTTTCTGGATAGGACGCTGATCTATCGCAGAATACTTTCCCAAGACTCGTTTGAGAATTGGTACCCATTTCTACACCTGGGTTGAATGAGGCAATGGAGTAGAGTTTCTTGCCCAAGGAAAAAAACTAAGTGCCTGAAGCCGGACTCGAACCCACAACCCTCGCCATGAAAGTCTGTAGTTTAAACCACTCGGCCACATTGCCTCCTATGTCATATGTCAGGGACTTGTTCAATTGTTTTTAAGTGACCGTTCTAATCATCACTACTTAAGTCAATCAAAAAAATATTATTTTTTAAACCCACCTCAAACAATATTTGTGTGTAAACGTCCATTTTGTCAAAGTCATAGTCAAAGGCAATGTTTAACTGTTTTCTGAACTAGTCAAAGTATATCAATAGCCAGTTAATTTATTACTGTTACCAAAATGACAATATGAGACCTGCCAACTACCCTGCTATAATCAGATTTACCCCGCTTTTAAAGAAAAATTGTGATCCTCCCCCGGAGTGAGACGTTCATTTTGTCTCAATGAATTGATATATATAATTTGTAAAATACAAAAATGGCAGACGAGCGGAAATTGTCATGTGGGGTGAGTAATATATTTGGTGTCAATAGTATCGGGTACTGGCGTGTCGTGTTTGGTTCTTAATAGGAGTCGACTCTGGTTAATTGCAACACAATTATTCAAATTTGCGATAAAATGGAGTTCACAGTGGGTCCAGTATTTAGGTATGTCTCTTATAAAGCCAGAATCACTCGCATGCCAAGCAATGGGTCAATGCAGTCATTAAAATCATCCACGCAACTGATATTCCGTATTCTCTTTTATACTTTCTGTCACAGGTGACAGACACCAAAGAGTTTACAGGCACAAGTTTATAGTCACCCTTGTTTTTGTTAGATTTGTTCTCACTAGCAAGGATTGTGTAACCAATAGCTAGTCGCTAAAAGTCTATGACTATGAGCCGTGACAAGACAACGCGATTGCACCGGACTGTGTAGACAACACATGTTGTCATTCCTTGAGGGCTAGGGGCGGGGTGTAATGAATGAACAAAGGCAGCTGCAACTGTCTGCTACACCCACAATCAGTGTACGTCTATTGTATCCTTACGGTTGTTAGCTAATGACAAAAGATACATGCGATCATCGTTTAGCAAAGCGTGAAAACAGAAAAAAGCCAACCGAAAATGTGAGGCAAGGTGTCACCAGCTTTGTGATTATCCGAAGTGAGTTGCGATTAACCAGTGACTTTTAACGAATTAACTCTGTTTCTTGGGAAAAGTTGCAATTAACGGGATTGCGATTAACCAGAGTCGACTGTATGCTATTAATAGATGTCTGAGTACTGACATAGAAATGGCTCAATACACATTCTTTTTAGACTTACCTTTCTTTTTTTCCCCAGACTCCGTTTTTTAAAATGTCCACCCCTATTTATTTTAGCTGAAGTTGGCAGGTCCACAATATCCTTCTTTATCAATAACCTTTAGTACCTTTCGTAAGGTTTATGCGTGATACACAAACTTTCGCCCATGATCCCTATTCAGTGGCATTCTCTTTGCCTCTACAAACCTAGATCCGCGGGCTGTTGGCGGGACCCCTTCTGTGGGCCGGGGGGTGCTATACTGGTCCATACTCTTTCCTTTGTCTTCTCTCCCCCTCACCTATCGTCCCCGCTTCCATGGAGCTTTCTGTTCTTGTCCTGGAATGAGATGATCCGGTTTTGCTTGGGGTTGGGTCTCTTGCCGGGTGGAAA
>JARBEQ010135720.1:0-13433 GCA_030265355.1 Tritonia tetraquetra | reverse complement strand
GAGTGTTTCCTAGTGTTTTCGAGTGTTTCCTAGTGTTTTCGAGTGTTTCCTAGTGTTTTCGAGAAAAATAAACACCCGCTGTGAGTACATTTGGATCTGATGGTATTATTCACAATGTATTACTAGTATGTTAAAGCAGGTTTTTTAAAACTCTAAGCAAAAACTATTACTAGTTACAAAAAATAGCAATAATAAGTCTTTGATCACTTATATAATAATAGTCATAAAAATGGTGATTCTGATATGTACCAACGTTTTGCAAGAGCTCTCTTTCCATTGTCCCTATTCTCTTTTAGGGTAACCATTGCTCTCATGATTATGCGTGTGGATTATCAGTGCTTGTGTATACTTACTAAGTAATACTTCGTATTATTCAGACTATTAAGGACAAACAGGGGTTCATATATAGTTTACAATCTATTTACATTCAACCCTTTCTATTTAAGGTGCTGAACACTTTGCAGAATCCTCTTATTGGACCAGATGGTACAGCACAAGACGCCCTCATTCTGGCAATGAAGATGAATTGCTTAGAAATGTTGTTAAAGTACTCAACACTCAATACACCAATGTGAGTAAAAAGCTATTATTAGTCTCCATTTTGTCACTTTGACTTTATATTTGCAACCGCATTTTACCTTTATTTTTTTTTCAAGGAAACCAAACAAAAAGTATTGGATTAAAATCAAATAATTTAACAAAGCACAAAATGATTCTAATTAATGAATATAGAGGAGACTAATATTCGATTAAAAGGGGAAGAACACCTTAATATCGTTTATGATTTAGTGTTTATATTTCCAAGCAAATTGTTATTAAATAAACGAAAACTACAGATGTTGTCTTAACATATTTTTTTGTCATTAGAGACATGACCGCATTTGCAGAATGCCTTTAACAATGGAATGCAGGGAGATTGGGACAAACAAGTTGTATACAGAAAAGGAAACGCATGGCCTTAAACTGCATGTTGCATGCAAAAACAACCGCATTAGGTGTCTGGGGAAACAGCAGAAAGGCAAAAAGAAATGTCCCGATTTTGAAATACGATTCAAATGCCGTGACGGTAATCTCAACTATATTCTTCAATTTTTATTGTATCTTAGCAACACTTAAAAAATATTTACCATTCAGGTTATGACAGCATTATTATTCATCTTTTATGAGCATTCAGAATAGTCATGCATACTATATGAATTCATTACATACATGCACTGAGAGACCCAATATTGTTTGTGCTGCAAAAGTATTTGGAAACGCAAGGAAAAAATTATAACAATCTATTTCAAAGCAAGCACATAACAAGGAGTTGTTAAATAATCGGAGATAGAATATAATATTATGATAAACTTATATTCACCGGTTAAATCAATCTTTTTTATTATTGAAGACTGTGAATAGCGACAAACTGACACAGATCTTCACATTTGTATTGACTGTATTCACGACCAGCACAAATGGGCAAATCCTCCAAGTAGTTATTAAAGCTGACAAGTAGCTACAAGGGCAACAGGGATTTGTCTAGTTGCCTTGTTAATGGTCTTTACTGTTCAGTGCATAATTCATGGTGCCAATAAAGACTGGTGGACACAGTGGATGATCACCTGTTTGTCTGAAATTCTTGGACCGATAGCTGTTCCAATATTATGTTTGCCTGGGTGTTGAGGCTGGACTTTTAGATGTGTAACCATCTTGTACGCTATTTGTGGTTAAACATGGATCTGGCCCCAACACCACTTTGCAGCATTTATAGGACTTGATCAAACAAATCAACAAAATTGATTCCTAGCGTTCTCTTCAATATTCCAGATGCCCTTGACTGCAATGCACGCATGATGAGGCAACACTGTCAGGGTTTTGGCAAAATATGTGTTGATCATCGGACTGGACCAATATGTGTAACACCAAAGAAGAAAGTGATTGGCAAAATGGGTATCTCTAACTGCTACCTGAATTCAAAGCATTATGGTACATTGTTTTATTTAGTAGTTGGTTTGACGTAATGATATGAATAATAATTAATTGAATTGAACTTACCCCTTATGGGGGACAGAACAGCAAGGCGGGGAGAGGGACTGATGAAGGTCCTTCCCCTATGAAGTCTTGACAGCAAAAGAAAGATGGGAAGAAAAAAGCAGACGACGATGCACCAAAGATCACATGACACGCAAACTATGACGCGCATGGAAACACAAAAAAGGTAGACACAAGAGTTTTGGGTGTGAGATTTGGGTGCTGAAAACAATAATGACACAAAGACATAAAGATATAAACACAACGACCAAATATGGCACCTTCACATTTTTCATCCTTGCCTGATACTATTACTAGTGCCTGCTCCCCTTAAATTCAATATAATGATTGTATCACTATGAAGATATCTTAATTTTTACAGTTTAACTAAAAGTGCGCAATATTTGCTGCATGGCACTCTACGAAAGGAAGCCTATACCGGTATCCATAGTATGGAGCGGACAAGTGACACTTTCTTACTATCTGGATATGACACCTGTCTACTCCAAATTACATTTTCATCTCTCAATTGAGAATTGGTACCCATTCCTATCCCTGAGTGAATCAGAGTCAAGTTTCTTGTCCAAGAAAACAGTAGAGAATCTAAAGTGGGACGTGAACCCACGACCCTCGTCATGAAAGTCCGCTGTCTTAAGTACTTCGCCACCTTGCCTTCAAATATATTGTTACATCTTTCATACAAAACAAAATCTAACAGTCGATGTTTGTAACCTATATGCAGAGACGATCTGGTCAAACAGCCATCATCAATTAACATTATCAACGTTGAGAACAAGTTTGGTAAGGATGAAGTCACACTTTATATAATTTTTCATTTTTCTGAAACCTTTCAGTGTTGCACAAATGTAAAGCTTCTGGTGATCCACATTACCGGACCCTCGATGGTTTAAAGTTTGACTTTATGGGTACCTGCAGCTATGACTTCGTTTCAACTTGTAATGGATATGTACCAACTGATGCATTCCCATCCTTCAGGTACCAATGGTTAACTAATATCTAATTGCACATTACTAGATTGAAATAGATATGTGAGTGAATGTGCCACCGACTTGTCAGTCACTTCTTCCCATCATTGTTGCAAGCCTCTAATATTCTTTAAATATAAAGTAGTATTCTTCATGATCTTCTTATCCTCGACCACATGAGCAACAGAGACAATGAATTGAACTTCTAGCTACAATAAAGGTTACAATTAGAGGGGGCGTTCGTGGCTTAGTGGCTAACTGTGTATGTGTTCCCTAGCCTCTTTCTTGCTCATGTCATGCGCAATGTTTCCACATAAAATGTATTGCGACCTGAAGAAAAAAAGTATTATCTTTTCCTTGTGGACCGAACCCACACCAGTGAACGGCAACGTCGTCTAGCAAGAGGCAGAGCCAGACACTCTATCAATCGCGCTATCTGACACTTTCACATTTTCCATCTTTATATAATACCATAAATTATTATCAGTACTAGTGCTTGCTCTCCTTTAATTTTGTTTGTAGCTGAAGAGAACATTCTTGAATGTATTATAAACTCGTATTGTTTTGTCTTTGTAATTAAACAATCGTCCTCATGAGGTAACTGCATGTACTACAACTATGATTTTGTAAAATATTTACATTACTTTTCTTTGAAATGACATTGACAGAATTGTCCAAATTCATTGGTATTATGGTGTGTTCTTTCTAAATGTCATTATTTTGCATACTGTTTATAGCTTTGATCTCTATCACACTTTATTTGTATGGTCATGTAATTAAGAACTTGATATTATAAGCAGCACATTTAATCTCACTGAATTTTGTGAGTTTTGATCAATATCATTTTGTGTTGTTTTGATTTCAGAATATCAGTGAAAAACTATAAAAAGATGAAAAGAGTCTATCCTTCTTGGACAAAAAGTTTTGATCTTTCTATTGGAGATAATACATACACTTTTACACAAGGGAAATTTTATATGAATGAGGTATGTTTGTCCTGATGATGACAGAACTATTATTGATGTAAAACATAGACTTTATATCATTTTTTCGTTTAACATGCTTGGTTTGTTAAAACTAGTTTGTTTGATTATTGTCTTTGCTTCCTTTTTTGGGGGGAAAAGATGTACTTTTTTTAGAATCAAAATTATGATTATGTGTGTAAAGAATATCAAAATGGCTTTGCATTTCATCTTGTCAAATCTTTTTTTTTTCGGTCTTATTCATCAATTTTTCTGTAAGATTCAAATCAATGCATTGGGCTTTTCTAATGATGAACTCACAATTGAAGCACAAGCTAACGGACGAAGTAACAAATTGATCATCGAAACCAGATTTTGCCTGAAAATTCTATGGGACAATCGCCATGGACTTTACGTAAGTTTTCTATGTGATTTGGTTTCTATTAATCATTCTATACTTTCACTGTCTTTATCTTTGATATTTGTCCCTTATGGCACTTTCTCCTTCTGTACTTATACTGTCTTTACTTTCTTCACATTTATTCTCGCTCAGACTATTTTCGACTTAAATTTTGGCATTTAGAATGTTATGATTTGGAACTAAAAATAGAAAGAAAGAAAATCATTTGATTTAAATGCACACATTGTTATCAACAGATTTATGTTCCTGATGTGTATAAGGGTCACACATGTGGTCTTTGTGGTAACTTTGATGGAAATGCAAGAAATGACGTGAGAAAGCCAGGACATAAAAAGAGGATGTCTCCCTCTGAGATGGGTCGATATTTTCTTGTGAGAGGGTCTGATGATAATCAGTAAGCTAATATGTTTGTTTTATATTGTAAGCAATCATACACCCCCTATAAGGTTCCTTTCAACCTTGCACATTATTGATTTGATTACATTCCCTTAATAACACAAAGTCGTTTAAGGTCAACCCTATGTTCAGTCAGTATCTATAATGTGTGAATGCAGGCAACTTGACCATTAGTCATGGCTAAACAAAGAATATGAAATGAAATGTCAAGGAATAATCACATTGTATGTTCAGTGTGAAATGAAATGTCAAGTTGTATGTTCTATGTGCAATGGAATATCAAGGAATGATCACATTGAGTGTTTAATGTGAAAGTTTAAAGTTGTTAGTTTTATGCCCTTGGCAACACATTTTAGGTCATACATAGGACCTCCGAATTATAGTCCATCTCTGATAGGACTTGATTCCAGTAGAATTATCAGGATCAGAGCCATAAAACTTGAGAAAGTTCAAAGGAAAAAATCCCAACCCTGCCGCCGGAATTTGAAACCATTAACATCTGCGCACGAAGCGAAAGCGTTAACTGCTATGCCACGAGGCCTCCCTATGTTTAATGTGAAATGAAATATCAAGGAAACATAGGGCTGACCTCAACACTTGTGGTATTAATAGGGCTCAATCAAACAAACAAACAAAATATCAAAGGATAATCACATTGTATGCTCAATGTTATCCATTGTGTCTGATGTTTTAGGGAACCTTGGAATATTGTATTTCAGTAAAACTATGTGATGAAATCTACAATTATCATGTCAAACAGCTGATATTAAACAATCAAAGTATATTTTCAGGTGCCCAATAAAGATTGATGAACCAGCTGCCTGTTCTAAGGCCAAGGTGAAGAAATTGGGCAAACCAGAGTACTGTGGTGTATTAGATGGTGTTATTGCACAATGGATGGTAAGTTCATTGCCAATATTATGGTATTTACAAGCAGTTAATCATATCTATTCTGATAACACCCAAGGTGGTTCTAAGTATTTGAGGCGTGATGCTTTCAAAATTAGATTGCTTTGGTCTATTCGATTGAGGCCATATTTTAAAAGTATTTTAGAAACATAACATGACAACAGCAGCGGTTATATTTTCAAATGTTGTTTGTCAATATATATAGTAAATGAGGATAATCTTCATGAGAGTATTTTGTTTGGAATCAGTTTATGACTGAAAAAATTGAACCTGAAGAACAAGTTCAGTACATATTGTTCACAGCAATATAAGCTATTTATCGTAATACTCTTTTATTTACAGAGAAAACATTCTACAAGTAATTCATGGCGCCAAAACAAGGCAGCATTAAAGGATGAATTTAAAGAATGCATTAATGATTTGTGTTGGGATGCTACAACAGATAGGTGTCACAATTTAGAGGACATCATAGAAGAACTTGGAGAAGAGTTTGGTGGTGTTGATACTAAAACAGAAAGCAGATGGCGCCAGCAAGCACGTTGCAGTAAATGAACCAAATATTTTATACTTCAACAATCTGCTTTTCCTTTTTTGTTTTGTTCAGATGAATTTTAGAAAGTCTTTCATTGTTATTTTGTAAGGATAATACTTTTTTTGGTTGGATGACTCCTTCATTAACATATTATAGGAATAGGATTTTGTTTTGAATATTATGTCAATTTGATGATTTGATTATTTCGTTCTTATAGTCCACCTCAAATGAAGTCTAAAACTAAATTATTTTGATGAAAAGTGATTTGTAATCATACAATGTCTGGAATAGAATCATGATATACAGAAAGTAGGTAGCTGAGGGTACTGATACAGTAGAACCTCTGAAATTGGAACTCTGGACAATCGGGAAACGCGGCAAATCATGACGAAATCTCACGGAACAGATTTTAAAAGTTTCCTCTGTAATCGGGAAGGGTCCCTAGGTAATCGGGATGATTTTTATGTTGCATTGCTATTTCTGGAAGGAATTCATGTGTCTTAAAACAAAATGTGATCCCAACTCGGTTACCCATTAGCATGCTAAATAATAAGGCGCCAAAATGAATCTCCTGACACAATCGGTCAGCATTTTTGTCAACAACCAGTCTCAGTGAGGTGTAAATTCAGCAGAAGGTCCCAAGTACTCCAAATGTAGAAGGAAAACCAACATCCCCAGGTAATCAGGAAACCTGGCTAATCGGGACGATTTTCTTGGGAACCGACATTTTTCGATTAGAGAGGTTCTACTGTACAAACTTTTGGACAATTTAGACAGGCTCAAGAAAGAATTTAAAGGAGTTTGGGGCATTTGTATCATGTTTAAACCTTCTCTCTCTCTTATTATGAGGTCCTTGTTATTATAATATATTGCAGAACCCAAATGTGATGCCAAACCAAATATGGTCTACTCCAAGACCAAAAGACCTTTCTGTCAAAACACCTGTGCTGAACCTGAAAAGTCACAAGATTGTGGCGACGAACAACAACAGGCTGGCTGTGTTTGTAAAAATGGCTATGTCCTAGATGCTAAATTGAACTGTGTTCCTTTAGATACATGTAAAGTTGCTTGTACTGTGGAGCTTGAGACTGGAGGTAGTTTTAGTCTAAGTGTGAGTATCAACTGCTTTCATTATCGAATCAAAGAGAAAAGTAATTTTGATGGACTCGTTACAAACAAAATTTGAATGATTTGTATTTAAACCATATAGATGGCTAGTGTGTCACAGTAAAAAAAAGATGCTTGGGCCAAAATAGGTGATCGAATCATGTTGCCTATTTTTTTCATTAGTGCCAAGAGTTAGAACTCATCTGTTTTATTTTTATGTAGGCATAATATGATCAGGGGTGTACATTTTGTTCAACTCGTGCATTGCGACACTTCTGTTGAAGTCAACACACCCAAATTTTATTCAAATCCGTGCTTGTTCCAAATAAAATAATTAACCGAAGATCAACTCAAGTGACTTCAACTTAAGCGTAGTCCCCTGGATATAAATATGTACAGGGTGTTTTGATACCTTAGACCCTCCATGGCCAGCCAAACCTGGCAGCCACAGCATTGAAATATTTATATTGTTGAAAGGCTACACCATTCCTTATCTCAACCCCCAAATCGTTTGTCTCTATGACAATTCATTGATATCTATGTGTGTTCTTTTTACAAATGATGTTGTTTACATTTGACACAAATTAGCAGACGAAATGTTGTTGATTTGCGATGATAAAACCAAGGGATGAATTTGTCATATAATGGCTATTTTGTTCAGAATAGCCAAAGAACAATAATTACCAGGTACAATATCAAGATCCTGTTTGCGAGATATCTCAATAGATCTGAAAAGTTAGTGAAAGAGAATTGGAATCTAGACCCATTTGATTGTGAGATGAGTGATTGCAGACCACACAAAACAAGATACAGTTTGTCACAGGTCCAAAGACATTATCTTAGAGGCTTTAGGTCGGGAAAAGAAGAGTATTGCTAATTTTCAAGACAAAATTGAGAGAGTAAGAGGGAAAGGAAAGTACAAATCAAACATTTATCATTTCCTAGTTTCGACTGGGGCGAGATAATTTCATCAAATGACAGTTCGGAAGCTGTCACAGAAAAACTTGTCTGACCGGTGTGGTTCTGTGACTTTTTAAGTAAATGAGATGTTGAGGATTTTCTGTTTCTTGCTCCATCAGATGAGTTTTTTATCTATGAATCCAGAAAAACGAATTTTTGAAAATGATAGAAATTAGGCATCAAAGGCATCCCCAACGAATTGAAAACTCAAGAGGTGGCAAGAACAACAAGATGCATCAGAGTCTTTTTGCTCTTCACATCGAAAAGAATGATGTGGGTCATTAAAGACAAGGACCAGTCATGGGACGGTGCATAATTTCTTCAAAAGGTGCTCATCAAACATATCATTCCATTTTTGAATGATCCTGCAAATGTCATAAGCATTCATCCATGGCAAAGTCCACGCATGATTGCTCTGGTAATGCAATCACTGATGAAAGCTAACAAAATTCTTTGGGAATGATGAGTGGCCAGGATCTGATGTTAATGCTTGCAAGAATTTAGAGCAATTGTTAAAGATCGAGTTGAGAAACTTCTCCTGAATGCCCAAGATGATCTCAAGACAACCCTGACAAGATTTTTTGGCCGACTTGGAATTTGACGCAGAATTGTTTGTTTTGCTGCTTGAGTCATATCCTGCTCGTTTGGATGCTGCAAGAAAAGGGGGTGGGAGACATACTAAATATTGAGGTTAATGTATGAAATTTGAAATAGGAATAATATACGTTTAAACCCATGTACAGTACTGCCAGTTATTCGACATTGTTGTCACCATTAAAAGTGTCAGATAAGTGAGCATGTTGGATAAGTGAATTCGCCGCTGGTCTCGTCTCAGCTCGAAGCAATGGTCGATCTGCCAACATCCAATTCAAAACACCGTAAAGTGATTCAAGTCCAATCATTTGCATGGCTATTGCTTTGTTTCTACACAGGTAGAAGGCGAGTCCTCTACCTTTAGCATATAAGTGTCGAATATGTGAACATTAACAATGAGAATATATCATTTTGTTCCCAAACTTTTGGGTCAGAGTCGGAAAAGTGAATATGTCAGATAGACAATAGGGAATATATAGCAATTCATTTTGTTCCCAAGTAACTCTGTTGGATAAGCATGTTGGATAATTGATGGTTGGATAACTGGCAGTAGACTGTAGTTGGTTTTATATTAATAACAATGATAATAAATAATTATTTTGATGGCACCGGTATCCATCAGTGATGCTCAGAGGCGCTTTACAATTGTTCGTTTTCATTCATTCATTCACTTGGTCCCTCCATAATTGTCATCACAAAACTTTGACAAATCTGTAAGGCCATGAAATCTAGCTAATCAAACACGGAACGGAAGAGATCAGTTTTCAGGTGTTTCTTGAACGATAACAAAGTTTGACAGTTTCTTCTCTGAGCAGTTAAGGAGTTCCACACAGCTGGAGCCGAATATGAAAATGAGTCAGGGGTTGAACCATGTATACATTTGTAGGAAAGACAGACTTATGTAGTGACTAATCTTGTTTGTCTGGTTTTGGCTGGCCAGGGTATTGAAACACCCTGTACACACAAACATATCTACATGCATAGTCTACAAGATAATAGATATTTGCCACCCTCCCAAAATAAAACATTTTTTTTTAAAAATAGAATGGAGATGAGTATGTGGCTACTCCTTGTGAGAAGATTCTCATCTGCAAAAATGGAAAACTTGTTGAAAAGCAGTTGAAGCGATGTTCCATTCATGCTGACTGTATCAAAGGAGGAAGGAAATGTTTATGTCATGATGGATACATTGGAAATGGGATTGAGTGTGAGTTATCTTCACTCAATCATTATATATCAATAAGACCTAGAACTTTTGCTAAGATCATTGCTTTATTTCTTTTGCAATTTTATAATTATGTTATAATCTCATGTCTCTGATATATAGACTTACATGACTTTAATTTGGATCTATAGAGGGGTTCAAGTACTTTAACTTTCTAAACTGTAATGAGTTTGCACTCATTGGTAAAATATACTATTTAATGCTATTGCACAGGCTAATTAATGTAGTGAATTACCCGTGTATGATCTTAACTGTGCTTTATATTACATGGTTTATGTCCCTTCCAGGCAAAACTGATTTGTCCTGTCATAAAGGCTGGACATCTATTGGAGAGAAATGCTATAGATATGTACCTAAAACTCTAGACTGGCATTCAGCTGCCATCAATTGTGGTGCTCTTGGTGGTTCTCTTGCGAGGTAAATTATTTAAATTGGTAAATAATCTCAAGTTTTCTCGAATACCATGTAGCCTACTCAATACAGCTATTAAAGAAAGTCTAGAACAGATAGAGAAAATATTTAATATTTTTCCTCATCTCGCTCCAACAAACAAGCCTAATTGCCAATAGATACTAAAACATAAAAATTAACTTGTAAGAACTTATAATTAACTCATAAAAAGTATGGACACTAGCCAGGAAACTATAGATGAGTTGTATACCAGAGTAATTTCAGGAGAACTGCAGTTAGATTGTTGCAGGGATGTGATTTGGCATAAAATAAGGTTGTGTGTGTGTTGATTATCACTAATTTTATATTGCGAATAACACACATGCACACACATACACATAATATTTCTCTTTGGGTTTTTTCATCATAGATATGATAATGAAGTTGGAGAAGAGTTGGTGACCTTCTTTGGAAAAATCTCCACTTCCAGTTTCAAATTGAAAGGTTGGAAACATTTTTACAACTCAATGTCAAATTGATGGAATTAAGAAGACAAGATTTTTTAAGTCATCATTTGATAACAACATAAATATGTTTTGCAGTAACACAATAATGTCATGTAATCTCCATTGGCAAAGTTCCTGCATGTTCAACTCAAAATCAAAATGAAACAATGCTTTTTAACAAGTGCTTTTATTAATTTATTTCTAATCCAATTTTATTTTTTTATCAAATCATAGTGCAAGAGCTGTTAAAATTTGTTACAATCATATTCTTAAGAGTGCCGAGAATAGTTGTTGATAAAAAGATACAATGACAAAAATGTTCAACAAAAAGTATTCATAACTTTTATAGGAGTTTATCAAACATAGCGGTAACGAATTGTGATTTTACTTGTTCTTACACCATACAATCAACACTCATTCAATGTTTATTCAACTGCATGGCAGAACTGGAAAAAACTCTGTGTCAAGAATTAGGCGACATCTGTTTCTGAGTCTCATGATGTAGGGATGCTTTCAATGCCAGACATTAGTGATAGCATCCCATCTCATCCCAAAAGTAATGTAGTCACAGCATTTTGAGCATATGACTTCAATACAATACAAACCATGTTTATGAGTAAAACTCATAAGAAGCTTACTCGGTACTCTGTATACTTCAACAGAATCTAAATTACATAGGAGGTATGAACTATCAAAAGACCAGCCTAGACATGGCTTTTAGATATCATTTTGATACATATAGTTCGTTTTTAAGTAGATTTGTTTAGTATAAATTAATTGTACACAAGTTTTATCTCTTCAAATTTCAGCGAAAATTAGAAACATTTTCTGCAAGCCTAAAGCTAAATGTCAGTTACCCAGAAGATATGTGGGACTTTCTATTAGGCTGAAGAAAAAGAAGGATGAGGAGATATGTCAGGGAAAATTTGCTCTTGCTAAAGACAAAAAATCAATCAAGGTCGAGAAAGATTGTAAAGGAGTATTTGTCATCCTGATGAATAAAGGTAATTATAGTTTATATAATATGATATATTATGATTTTATAATATGGAAGCAAGAAGGAAAAAGACAAAGAGGTGGACAGAGAAAAAGATAGTGTACAGACTGATAGAATGAATGGGAGACGACAAAAACATTGAGATGACGGGAAAGATTGTTGTCAAAGAAGACATGACACTTGCTTATCAAAGCAACTTGACATGGATCTTTGTTATTCAATTGTTATCAAGTGTTGACTTTGATTTTATACCATCTATGTGCTATTCTATTTCATATTACACCAGAATCCATGATGAAGAAGAAACAGTCTTTCAGTAAGTTCTTTTCATTGATGTCCCTTTTCCCACACATTCATCACAATATTCATATTGTCTTCATCTAGAAACAAACTTAACTATCAAAAAATGTATCCCAAGTTTATATCAATTGCTTTAATGATTGCTTTCAATTATACATTTTCAGATGATTTTATGCATCTTTGCTTAACATATATCATAATATATATCAGAAAATTGAAATGGTTCAAAGTATTCAAGATAATCAAATGATTTTTCATAGTCTAGAATACAAAAATTGTATTTGTTTGGTTTGTTATTAGTAGTGTAGCAGATTCAGAGCATGGTGATGACATGTGATTGACATTTTATGGACTGTTATGTAAATACTTATAATTTTAGAAAGAAAATTTGATCTTTTTGGATCTCTCACTCATTATTCATTATTGATCTAATGTATATTATAGGATTGTGGATTGGAGGAAACTCATTGATTGTCAAACAAGGACAGAGGGGAGATAAACCACCATTCCAAGTTGATCCTCCCAGGATGCTCGATCTCAGTGTTTTCAATGATCCAAATGGTTGCTTCCAAGCAAATGTAAATGTGAAAGGAAAACTGATTGTCTCACCAAATCCTAACTGTAACCTCAGGAAACCTTCCATCTGTGAATATGGTCAGTATCATTGTCCTAGACATTGTTTTAAAAGTTAGATAAAGGAAAAACCTAGTCTTAAAAAATGTGTGTAAAACATTTGTTATAAACAATGAATATGATACTTACTGTAAAAAAAAAAAGTGAAACTGTTTTTCATGAATGTGATTGATATTTTCAGATATATTATAAATTGATTTCCTTTGCATTTCATTCACAGATAATATTGGAAACAGACCTTACAGTAAGTGATGCTATGATTGACTTAACAAATTGTAAAGTTATAATTCATCACCAAAAATAATTTTTTGGGGAAGCAAATATCAATGTTATCATCTGAATTATTAAAAGATGTAACAGATAGTCTATAGGTAATCCCAATGTCAACAGTAAGTGGTTTTTTGGACTTTTCTGATTATAATAAAAATAATAATAATAATAATAATAATAATAATAATAATAATAATAATAATAATAATAATAATAATCATAATAATAATAA
>JARBEQ010135609.1:0-12777 GCA_030265355.1 Tritonia tetraquetra | reverse complement strand
CTAGCTCATGAAATGTTTACCAGAAAGAGGTCTAGCTCATGAAATGTTTACCAGAAAGAGGTCTAGCTCATGAAATGTTTACCAGAAAGAGGTCTAGCTCATGAAATGCACCCCCCCAATAAAAAGGTGCTGAGCCTAAAAATAAAAAAATCATCACCTAAAAAGATTTTAAGAATTAAAAAAAGAAAAGTAAAAAAGAATGAGGAGGGAAAAACCTTTTTTTTAAATCATGACAACATGGATTTATTCATCATAGCCAAAATATTTACAAAGACATATACATTCATATAATATATAACATAATGATTTATCAAAATGGCATGATTTCAAATTATTACACTGTACGATTCGTAATAACATATGTAGTTCCTACCAACTTATTTGTGAAATAAGAATAATAACATTATCTTCACCAACAACTCTTACAAAAAAAAAAAAAAAAAAAAAAAAAGTCATCAAATGGAAGGAAGAAAAAAAAAAAAAGAAAAGAAAGAACAGAAGAGAGAAAACACTGATAATATAACACAGACAAATAAATAATGTGATCTGGGTACAAGTTTGAAATAGTCCAATTGTAAAAATCTGGCAAAGCTTCCAATTCATGGACAGTCAACGACTTTATAAATAAAAGAAAATGATAAGTAAATGAGACTTAAAAATCTTTCATTTACGTTTAATATTTTAAAAAGTATTATCCAGCCTTGCCACCTGGGAAGCAGCTAAAACACTCACTGAGTAGAGAGTCAAGTTCAAATTACTATATTACACTCATATCTTCTAAATGAATTTATGTATAATATGCTAGTTTCCATTTATTGTACATTTATATAATATCACATATCAAACTCTACGCGACAAATAGACAGACACTAGATGTAAATGACACGTCTGTAAGAGAGACGAGAACTGTGAATATGCTGACATTGATGTTTGAAGCAGTATTAATAGTATTAGTTATCAACATGACAGACAGAACTCTATCAACTCTAGTCCTTCACTACCGTTTCGGTTAAAAAGGCTGTACACAAGCTTCACTTTACACTCTGTACACTGCCTTTTGTTTGTGAACAGTAGTGGTATACAACACCACCACAGTGCAAAGACTGAAATTCACTGAACTGCCGTTTCAATTAAAATGCTGTACACAAGCTTCACTCTACAGTCTGTACACTTGACTTTTGTTTGTGAACAGTTCCCTGTAAAAAAACACCACAGTGTAAAGACTGAAATTCACTGAAGTCATGATCAAACAACTTATGTAGTATGCTCTGTGCTGTTTTTAATGTTGTAAATCAAAGCATTCTAACAATGGCATGGAGCAGAATAGGAAAAGAAAACATGAAAATGTGTAAATGGATAAAATATATGACACAAACTCAAACCAAATAATGAGACATCGTTCAATGTAAGTGGTCCTTTGATTTGTCAGTAAATGTGTACACCGTTCTTTCTTAACTCTCATGCACGTGTAGTTAGAATAATAAAGTAAACTTATGACATGGGAAATTGGGCGCCACAATCATATCTGTGAGAAAATCCAATTATCTCACAAAAAAAACTGATTGCTTCAATGAATGAATACAGAAGATTCCACTGAGTAATCAAGCTTTAAAAAGAATTGGATTGAGAGAGAAATAGAGACAAACTCAATTCAATCTGATGAATCTATGTGAGATTTCTAATGAGAAGGACAAACAACAACAAAGGGAGATTACTCCCAGTAGTGAGGAAAATGTGACATCAATCCGATCATCCATGACAATCACAGATGAATTAGCTATACGTATATTAAATAAATGAATCACAGTGAAATCAAGATAGCCCTTCATTTCTCTTGCCTGAAGTCGATATCACTTTCCTCTGTTAAAAACAATCCCAGGATAAAAAGTGATTTTGATGTGGTCAAGTCATTTTCTCACTCCTAATCTGCCATCTCTTAAAATTTCTTGCGATAAAGTATGGGTCACAAAGGATCAACTCGTTGAGATGACAGCCTTTGTGGACATGACAGGAATTGTCATATAAAGACATTGAAAGCAAAAGAAAAGAAGAATGAGAATTTCTAAAAACCACTAAAAACCAAATAAATTTGAATCATGCTAAGTTAACAATTATTTCATGACCGTGGAAAACTGTATTTAGCTCCCTTGAGTAGTAGCGAAGGCAAAACGAATGTGGCATGTGGATCAGATTGTCTACACAGCACTATAACACACAAGAAGATTGAATGGTAAAGAACACAGCAATCTCACATCCTCATTACTAAAAATAGAAATTGAGACAATCTAGATAACTATCTCTTACGGAAAAAGAAATGAGAGAAAGACAATCCGAGTCAGTCTTTTTAGTAATGTTGAGAGATTAAATCTTCGTTCCACTTTTGGAATTTACAAAATAGTATTCAACATGTTTTTTTCTTTGTTTTTTTTCTAATCAGAATGTTTGGGCTTCATATAACTTTCCATCTAAAAAAAAAATTGAAATCTTCATATCTAACCTCATTCTTTCCTACATACCGACTCTTTTTCAACTTGGAACATTTCATACGTTTTGAATTCCTCTCTTTTTATTACACTCGTTACAATTATCGGATGAATATATGGCCTGAAAGGACATACAGGTCGAGAGTATCACATAATATAAAAGACTAGTGTCCTGGCAGAAAAAAGAAACAAATGAAAAGAGAGATATCGCATTATGGAAAGAAGAGGTAACTCGTTCAATTAATGAAGAATTCAACAAATATTTCATACACAATAAAGACTGGCACGTGTTAAAAAAATTGGTCAAACATGGAAGGTAAGGAAAATAAAATTTCCACCATATAAAAAAACCAAAGGCATTTCACTATATAATGAAATAATAAAATTTGTTTCGAAAAAAGAACATGCGCAATAAATATCAACACATATATGAAGGACATCCTTTGCCTGTTCACAATCCCATTACCCGTTGGTGGTGGTTGTAACAAACCATTCCTGCATCACTTCCATGTCCATTTTATAAATAGCACTGTACCAATGAGCCAAATGACAAAACCTGATTTACTACCCCTGTGGGCGGGCCCCCCCCCCCCCCCCCCCCCCAAAAATGCTTCTACTAAATTTCCGATAAAGCTCTCTGCTCTGTCTCAAGCATTCACATGATGATACAGAGATATCTATATCTTGATTTAGAGCTTTTTTCTACATTTGCGGTACTGATTCCAACACAGCTTAGTGGACAATATAGTGACAGTTCATAATAATTCACATTCCAAATGGATGTACATGATCTAGAGATTTAATATCACTATGCTTGCAATCCTAATATGTGTTCATCCAGCACCTGTCTTTCAGTTCCACCACAGTTGGTAAATATGAGATGTTGCCAAATAAGAGAAATACAACGACCAATATCCTATCTTTTCCACACATCTCCCCACCGTTGTATTTTTACTTCTTATCCATAACTTTTTTGTTTCACTTTTTTTCATTTTCTACTATTATTACTATATAAAAAAAGAAGTAAAACAGTGAAATTATATCTTTCAAAATAATAGAGTTTTAGGGAAAACAAAAGGTTATTGAACATAGACAATGTGTTTATCTTAGGAACCAAAGCAAACAAGATCATTGGTTAGTTAATGTGCACATGAAAAGATGTTTCGTGTTTAATAAACTATTCATGTGTTGAATGGAGTGACAAGTTTTCACGAAAGTCAAAATCATAACGAAATTAAAATAACGAAAGTTGTATTTGAACTTTCAATCAAAAAGACTGGATTTTCTACATTCAAATCATATTTCAACACATAAATTTTTTAAAAATCAAAGTTGACTGTTACTAAATTCAATATCACCTCTTTGAAGGAATCTGGTCTGCCTTATTTGGCAATGACTCATAATGTTTGGAATGCTTTTCCATTTCTCAAACCCATTGTCTGCTTTCAAAATATTCAATTCCAACACAATACAGGTACGCCAGAGAGTGAAAGTTACAAATAGTCACCTATGTAACTCCGCCTTACCGGTCTCCATAACAAAAGCGCACACAAAAAAATCTTTAAGAGAATACTGTGAGAAATAAAAAGGAATCAAATTCTTTGGCGAATTATGACGGTGAGTGAGGTACGAGTTCATTGACAAAGTGGTTAGTGACTCAAAAAAGACATAAGAACGGCTGAGAATACTGTATGGAACTAATCTAAGACACAAACACACAACACGGGTGGTGACAGCTCTACACGAAACCAGAAATTGTTCAGAAATATCCAAAAACAGTGCACATCACAGATAGTTACGTTAGTCCAGTGTAAAGTACACAAAGCACCATATAGTATAACACACACTAGCCTTCAGTCCAGCCTTGTGTTCTCTCTACTCTCATAGATGGGACATAGGTGTGTTCTCTCTACTCTCATAGATAGGACACAGGTGTGTTCTCTCTATTCTCATAGATAGCACACAGGTGTGCTCTCTCTACTCTCATAGATAGTACATAGGTGTGTTCTCTCTACTCTCATAGATAGCACATAGGTGTGTTCTCTCTACTCTCATAGATAGCACATAGGTGTGTTCTCTCTACTCTCATAGATAGGACACAGGTGTGTTCTCTCTATTCTCATAGATAGCACACAGGTGTGCTCTCTCTACTCTCATAGATAGTACATAGGTGTGTTCTCTCTACTCTCATAGATAGCACATAGGTGTGTTCTCTCTACTCTCATAGATAGCACATAGGTGTGTTCTCTCTACTCTCATAGATAGCACATAGTTGTGTTCTCTCTACTCTCATAGATAGCATATAGGTAGTCTAAAAAGAAAAGCATTTAACATCAGGTGATCAAGCCGCTAGAATGCACATTATTGGAAAATATTATTACCCTTCTTAACACTGGCAAATGGAGAAAAGTTTTACAATGCTTACACATCATCTTTATGAACGGTGGCAATGAACATTTGTCTATAACGGTAGGAAAATCCAGTTTGTCATAAATCTGATAAATCATGTCGAAAGCATAAAGGATGAGTCATAAGAGTACGGCAATGTCATGCGGTCAACCATAATAAGATCACCAAGTCAGAATAAAAATGGGTTAAAAATAGATGGCAGGGGTAAAAAATGATGACCTGGCTTTGACAGGATAAATTTGAATCCATCAATGTGATGAACATTGATAAAAGAGTAAATGAAATGATTACACAAACTCCTGACATACGACTGGCTCACTCAGACAACATTTCTCGTCACCTTCCGCTGATGTAATAATTGATATGATAAAACACCAAACGCTGGCAAAGTTAAACGCCATAATACCGTAATGGATGTCAAAGATTTTACGTTAAAGGGCTCCCTGCTCTGGCGACTAAACATAACACTTGTCCACAGTTTTACCATTCTGTCATTCCTTCATAGTCACCTTTCTTTCTTTCTTTATCAATAACCTTTTTAGCACCTTTCGGTGTAAGGTTTTCATAGTCACCAAGTTGCAAATATAATGCTAACAATTTTACAAATTCAAAAAGCAGGAGCAGCTTAAAGCAGACCTGCCAACCCCCAACACCTACAAAGAAATTTCCACAAGCTCAAAAAAGCGTACTTTTATGTCAAAAAGAGAATTTTCAACGTAAATCAAAGTTTCATGTATTAAGCATAGCGCGGAAGGTACGTTTAAAAAAACAAAACTTTCACTGTGAGCCAAGCGGGTAATTCACATTGTTTCTACTGGGATCAAGTTCATTCCCGCCTGTTTCCTACCTAACAATAATCCCACCCATTCTGGTGTACCACAAGTAATAAGATAATAAAGACGATTTCTAAATAAAAATCTCAATCTGACAGGAAAACCGTAGGAAAAGTAAAAATTGTACCTGCGTATTTTGCTTAACAAACCGTACTAATATATGCGAATCATACGGCTTGGCAGGTCTGTGAAAGCCTTGGCATCCTAATCTCAAATCATACTGAAATGCGAGTAAAACTTTGAATACTCATATAAATTTGAAAAAACAGCAATCTTAGATAACTATTTAAATTTTGAAATCGTTATCCAAATCAGTTTGACAAAACATTTGATTTCAGTGACATTCGTTTCTTTCCAAAGCAAGACAGATGAACTGTAATGAAAAAAATTCTCACTCAAAATTTTGAATCTGTTAAAATTGTGACACCCTTTGTAAAATGTAAACATGATTTGAGTAATAATACATGGATGATGGCTTTCTTCACTGGATAATACACTAAAATGGATGAAATTTTACGACATTGAATGGATGATTGATTGGACACAGAGTGAAGTAAATAAATCATCAAAACCTTCAGCTTTTGTTCATGGTCAGAATTTAGTTTCATATAAATGGCTGCTGGCTTCATCATAAATCAATACATTAAAAAAAATACATAGACCCAAGTTAATTTCAGTAGAGATCATATTAAATACATAGAGAAAACAAACAAACAAACAAAAAACAGAATATGTTGACTTATCAATATCACTCACATCTACTGTTAAATGCACTGCCCTCTCATTTCTTCAATATCTCACATTTTTTCTCTCTCTCCACCCTGCCAATCACATCTATAACACAGACACCAAAACATAAAATAGCCATCAAATTCAGCAATATCTTAAAAACATTATGACAGTTCATTTAAAAAGTGTAAAAGGTGAAAGACAGAATGACAGATTTGTAGAAAGATAGACACGTCGTTTTTGACAGACAGAAAATAGCAAGTAGTAAGATAATATAGAAAAAGAGAACGCTAATTAACGCGGGGGAACAAAACAAAAACAAAAACAAAAACAAAAACAAGGACAAAACCAGTCAAGAGACAATAAAAAATTCCTTAATCATTCAGGCCCCATTATTAGATTTACATTAATCGACACCCAACCTCTCTCCGGTTTATAAACCAATTCAACACACCAAGCCTGTCATCAGTAACCGATGCTTTTGAAGTCGGCTGTGACGCCTCTTGATGAACTATACTTGTGACTGTCCTCTTTGTCGTATCCTTTGGCAGGGATATACGGGTCCGTGGGACCTGCAGGATTGTTCGGGTCTCGGTAGTAATTCACTTCCCCATGGGATGTTGGGTAAATATTGACTCTGTGACCTAAGGAAGAATAAATGAGACAATTTTAAAATTGGTAAAGAGTGAACGTTATCTTGGTGAACGCTGGCACCTCTGAGCTGTGGATAAACTCTGGGGTATATAAGTCAAACAAGATCTTCTATTAAAATATTGATGGGAGGTTTATTCTCATGGAAGATTTATATTTTCATCTTCATCTAAATTCAGCATCTAATTATAATCAAAAGGCAAAACTCGTCGCTATACAATGACATTGACTGCAAAAAGAATCAAACGTTGTTGCTAAATAATGTATAAATAATGTATAAATATTGAAAGAACAACTGATGGCATGTAACAAGTATCCATGAAAGATCTAAATCAAAAAGTATATTTCATTGTTTAACAAGATAACCAGGAGGAAGGTAGTTGCACAGAATTTCCAATTTTGACTGATGAGAAAATAAATATATGAGCTAAAGAGAAGAAAAAAAATCTTTAAAAATTGCGCTTCGTAATATTGAATAAGAGCGGTAAGGAAATGTATATACTTCTAAAAGGGACAAAGCACAGGGACGCCACAATGCCCTTCTTCAGCAAACAGACAAAAACACAACATATAACACAAAATGGGTAGAGAAATCTCAAACAATTCGATTACGACCTGTCGCCAAGCGAGGTAAAACCAAACGCACACACATAAGGGGAAAAAACCCAAACAAACAGATTTGATGACGTAAATATAATAGACAATCACAAAAAAACCATGGTATTTTCCATATTCATTAAGAAATATAAAAGATACTGTTCATTAGAATAAAAACATAAACAACAAGAGATCTTGTGATATTTTATCTTTTCTTAGCTTTGAATTTTCTTTTATAAATAAAGTAAATAAATTAAATAAAATGTAAAACAATTTCTACATTAAATCTATGAGTGATGACGACAAACAGAACGTGGATAAAACTGTATACTATATACATTAAGATTCTACAATCTAAAAAGGGTAGAAAAACATTCACAGAAGACCAATAATAAAAAAAAAGGTTGCATGAATTGAGGATAAAACATGCCGGAAAGTGTATTCTATGTGTCTGTCAAAAGGAAACATCCACAAATGTGAGAGAAAGACAACAAATACTAGGGTAAGTGAAGGAGATTGAGGGATGAAAGGAGAAACAGCAAGATGGCTCACAATAATGGGTCATGTAACATCACTAAAAATGACTTCCCTTCTTTCTTTCTTATCCTATTCCCTTTTACCATTACAGTGTAGGGCCAGCACAATGAGTCTGGATTTCTTTGGATCAAGATATTAAGCCAAGCAGGTGATCAACCTACTGTGACTCATTCCCATGAGGTGAAAATCAGGAGATTTCTTGTTCTGTCTCATGTTCGGCAAATTTAAGATAATGTGTGTAAAGAATTAGACCAGTGATGATGTTACCCATACATCAACGTGGGGGGCCTTGTGGCGTAGCGGCTAACACTTTCGCTTCGTGAGCAGAAGGCACTGGGTTCGAATCCCGGCGGCGACGTTGGGATTTTTTCCTTTGAAGTTTCTTGAGTTACATGGCCCTGACCCAGATGATTCCAATGGAATCAATCTTATCGTGGATGGACTATAATTTGGAGGTCCCGCCTTTGATATGACCTAAAATGTGTTGCCAAGGGCATAAAACTAAAACCTTTTTTAATACATCAATGCTCAGTGTTACCATATATCAATGCATTATCGTTGGGAGCCATGAGGTTTGAGTCAGTGTTACCAAACATTGAAAGGAAACATTCCTTCTACAGTTTGTATCTACAATGGGATTCAAACCAACTCTGGCTGTGGCGCAAATTCAAATGGTGGAACTGGAACACTTTTCTCCATGTACCTCCGGTATCAGAAAGAAGACAGTGATTCATGCATGAATAAGGTTTACTTCTCCCCAACCATAGCACCAATTTCAACGACAAGCTTTTCTAAAGCAAAAAAAAACCCAACTAGTTCATATCAATTTGCCACCCATCATACGATGTGATTTCTATAACCCGTCAATCCTTAGATACAGACCATCTTCATTTTAATCATGTCAATCACCATTGCCCACACCACACCATATTGGAAGAGTACAAATCGTCCCTCAAAACATTTAATACAAAAGCTACAAAACAGGAGTTGTCACAGAGTATTATCTATGATTGCCAATAAGGATTTTTACCGAGGTCAGCAAGAGAGTGATGTTTCCTTTGTTTGCTAATGTTCGATTAAAATAATTTGCTATTACCTTCTGTCGAAATGGGACATTTCCGAAACTGTTGTGCGTAGAACTCGAGCACCTTTTAGTCTAATAAAACTACATCAGTCCAAGGGGACAACTCTTATTTTGTCCTCGCTCATTATATTGAGAAATACGCTCAAGTTGTTTATCTCATGTATTTACCATCTTTGCTATTATCTTTTTTTTTTTTTACCTGTCTACACTGACATTGCAAAAGCAAAAAATCCAAACTTGCATTAGAGGCATGAAAACATTTATAGCCACCATTGAAAACTAAATGCTGGTTAAATGAGAGCATGTTGAACAGTGATGTCAACCAGTGTTTATAGAGACAAAACTATAAGTGCAGTACGTAGGATACGAGATAACATTACACACTTCATATAGGAACTCAAGCCTGATATCAGAACAATCAAAGGGTTAATCAGAGCAGTAACAAAAATCATTTTGCTAAGCACAGGAGTAACAATGAGGTATTCAGTCACTGATCATCAACACAACCATTATTAAAATGCACATTGAAATAGGGACTGCTATACATGACTTAATTTATTCATTTTCAAAATTTTCTAGAAAAAGAAATATGTCATTAAAACATAATAACAGAAATGACTTTATCATTTTAATAATGAATAAGAGAGGTAAGGAAAAGTATAAACTTCCAAAAGGGACAAAGCACAGGGACGTAGAACGTTTCGAGCAACAATGCCCTTCCTCAGCTAACAGACAAAAAACACAGAACATATAACACGAAAATGGGTAGAAAAATCTCAAACAATTCGATTAAGACCTGTCGCTAAGCGAGGTAAAACCAAACTGACTGGGAAATGAGAAGATGAAAGTGGGACGAGAGGGGGATGATGTAATAGGAATTCACACATTTGCTGGTGAAGAAAAGGTGCCAGGACTGGAATGGAGAAGTGTGACAAATGTGTGGGGGGATGGAGACAGAAGAGAAGTGGGAGAGAGATAGCGAGCGTTGTAGCCCTGTGGGAGTAGTAATAGATTGGGGGGTGGGGGATAATGATAGCAGAAAGAGTAATCACAATGGAGGGAACCAAAGATGGTGGTAGTAGAGTAGTGTTAGAGATTAAAGTAATCGAAGCAGGACCGGCAAAGGGGGTAATGAAAGTAATCAGTGTGAAAAAATATATAAAAATATATGTATATAATATAAAGAAGTAAGAATAAAAAATAGAACAAAGAATGATATAGTGATGAGAATACTAATGTTAATAGAAGTGCTACTACTGGTAACAGTGATGGAAGTTAGAATGGTAACAAAGGGGTGGTAGTAGTGACGGTGATAATGGAGAGGTGATGAAGGAGGAGGAGATGAGGAAGAGGCAATGACATATTATGAAGGGAGCCGGTGGATATGGGTGGTGGTAGCGAGTGCATGTCAGGAAGGGCAGGGGGGAATCAAACAAGGTCCAATTTGCTGTTGAGGCCCTGTGGAGTGAGGCAACCTAGACAGATAACATTAGTATCATCATCACCACATCATTATTTGTTATATTTTTTAATCTCACTTTATAAATATATTTTTTCACTCTGACTACTTTCATTACCCCATCGCCGGTACTGCTTCGATTATTTTAATCTTTAACACTACTACTATAATCTTTGGTTTTACCTCGCTTGGCGACAGGCCTTGTTTGAGATTTCTCTACCCATTTTCGTGTTATACGTTCTGTGTTTTTTGTCTGTTAGCTGAGGAAGGGCGTTGTTGCTCGAAACGTTCTACGTCCCTGTGCTTTGTCCCATTTGGAAATTTCACAAATATTGAAATCTTCGGATAAATTTAATCCACAGTAATAACCCACAAGCTCCTTTGCTTCAATGAAATGGAAAAACTTCCAAACTGATAATAAAGTGATTCAACACATACAAGAACTACAAATTGTAGATTAAATCTATGAATCTTCAGAAGGTAATACATTCCTAACATGCATTCAAACATTTCAAAAGATAAAAAAAATATACATCGGACCACAAAAAGAAGCATTTTGAGGCTCAAAATATAAGGAAGACAAGCACACAATAATAATAATGTTCGACAGAATTTTCATATAGAAATTGTTAACGTAAAACATCCAATAAGATATAAAAGAGGATGACACCATGGACGCTGGCTACACATAGACACAGCCAAATCAGGCAGAATAAAAATCTTTCCACAGAACAACAACAAAGGGAGAAAACAGTGATTATTTTCTGTCTAGTGCAAGTGATCTCCCTTTGTTGAGAAAATTCAACCCTGACATACCCAGATAGTCAAGTTGAGTTAGGGTCATATCCCAGATGTGATTGTTTTTGCCTGTAGGATGAAAAGGGATGAATTTGGTTCTAAGATCAGAGTCAAGTTTAATCATCACATATACAATGCAAATAGAGAATGCTGCACCCTTTTCAAGAAACAAAAGAAATTTGCTCCAGGAAATATTTGGACGATAAGAATGAATTGATTTTGCTTATATAGTTGTTACTTCCTGAAAGCCAGCAGCCATAAAGCCTGTTTCTCCCAAATGCCTGCAATATCAGTGAAGCCGAAATTGTTTTTTTTTTTAAATTGCCCCCTAAATGCCAGTTTCAAACCAAGATTTTCCCCTCAATGCCCAGTCTCAACAGCAACTGTAGATATAATCTCCAAATTATCATAAAGTGCGTCCGTACATGATTAAAAATTATTTTATTTTATGTACATGTAATCCCACCGCTAACAGGACTAATTCATGCCTTCAACAATTTGCCATGCATCGTAACCACTCTTCATAATATGGTGACCAGTCTTCTCTTCTCAACTCCACACACTGTACCGAACATCCTTTGTCACATCCGATCAAGTTAGGGCTGAGGTGGGAATAGTTTAGTTTTATTGGTTCCCCATCTTGCATTGGCTGTATCCGTTGTGCCTTGGTTCTTCGTGGTCAACCCGCCCACGTGCTCACAACCAATGGAGGCTTTTAGTTATCCATTTTTCTCATCCAAGTTTACATTTCTTAAGTCATAGGTCAAAACAAAACAAATTAAATACAACGAGGTATTGAAATATGGCTTTGTAAAAAAAAGCCTGTTTAATCAAAATCACAAACAGGGGAGGTAACTGTTGAATTTCTGAACCATACTCGATGAACTCCCTTGGTGATCCCCTAAGATTTTTTGCCATGAACTATTTCCACATAAATCCCGATTTTTTTTCTGCTTCCCTAGCTTCGGGCATTTAGGCGGCAACTACTGTAGTACATTAGTTGAAACCATCACCCCTGATGAGGACGCTTAGACGTTTAAAGGCGTGACAGAGACAGAGAAAGAAGTGAAGACATCACAGGAAGGCAATAGGAATTCCTACGAGTTCATATTTTCATTATAAATGTGTGTGAGAGAGAGAGAGAGAGAGAGAGAGAGAGAGAGAGAGAGAGAGAGAGAGAGAGAGAGAGAGAGAGAG
>JARBEQ010135388.1:0-13444 GCA_030265355.1 Tritonia tetraquetra | reverse complement strand
TCTCTCTCTCTCCCCCCCCCCCTAAGTCCCGTTCTTCGAAAGGTAAAGGTACTTATGAGTTTTGAAGGGTGGGGTGGAAGTTTATTTGAGCTTTGCCAGCTTTGAAACAAGTTGTTTTTATTGCGGCCCAAACCCTCTATTGTATTGCAATTTGTGAATACTATTCACCACCCCACATGAACTAATAGTGTGTCCATCAGAAGCACAAAAAAATAAAATATGGAAAGTAAAAACTATGAATGTCGATCAACAAAATTAGAAAAAAACAAATTATTTTCTATAGAATTAACGACACTAAGGATCCAAAATTCAATAGCCAAAAACCACCTCCAGCAAAATTGTAAACCACGTGCAAAATTTGGTAGCAATCGGTGCCGTGGAAACCGAGAAAATGCGTGACAAAAATCGGCCTTACTCGTTTATAGATATAGATATTAATAAATACGAATGTAATTTGTTAGACTTGGGACAGATTCATTAAGATGCCTGGGGAAATTATTGACTGCAAAAATGATATCTCAATATAACATACAACAAGCTAAACTGACCAGTTAATTAATAACGGATCTTCCAGATCAAAGGAACCTATTCAGCACACACAGGACGTCCACGCAATAGGATATTTATTTTCAATGTTCTTTTGGGGGGATTCTTATCTTTTGGAGCAAATAATTTAATCTCAAAGAATATCTCTAACGAACAGCGGCATCAAATGATTTAAAAAATCAACACAACAGAGACCACTGCAGATTAGACAATTACATCGTTTGGGGCAAATCATAAATTAGGGTATACAAATAGAACACAATGAACAGTTTGATTACAAGGACGGTGGGTATTTCAACGTTCTAAGTCTGGAGAAGATGTAAATGAAGATAATACGGAATAAATTACAAAACCCCCCACAAAAGCAAACAAACCAATTTTTCATTATCCGATTTTCATGACTATCAATTATTACTCCCGATTTGAATTAGACTCCCACACACAGGGCCAGCTCATCTCTTCTCAGTGGTTTCATAAACCGATAATCCTATCCGGTCTTGATAAATACGTTTGCTTTGTCTGCCAGTTTTAACTAAATCATCCTTGGAGAAAACATTTTTTTGTTTATTGAAGTGCATTATCAGTTGTTTTTTTATACCTCGTTCGCATTAAGGCTGTATTTTATTAAAACCTTAGTCTCTTAGGGGCGAGGGCTTGTGTCGTAGCGGTAATGCTTTCGCTATATGGCGTAAAAGTGCATTATTAGTTGTTTTTTATACCTCGTTCGCATTAAGGCTGTATTTTATTAAAACCTTAGTATCGTAGGGGCGGGGGTTCGTGTCGTAGCGGTAATGCTTTCGCTTCGTGAGCAGAGAGTGCAGGAGTCGAACCCCGGTGGCGACGTTTGGGATTTTTCCCTTTGAACTTTCTCGAGTTGCATAGCTCTGACCCTTTGGATTCCTATGGAACCAATATCGGAGATGGACTATAAGGCGTAAAAAAAAATCTCCATCCAATTGGACATCATCAACGATATATTACTGCTCTCTTAGCAGCCATAATTTTGTCTCTCTTTTTTTTCCAAGTATTTCTATGAAAATCATAATATCAAAATGTATTTCATTATAATATATTATGTTGTAAACAGCCCTAACGAATGATCTGTTTTTAAAATCATGTCTCCTAAAGGGTTGAATTGACATGCTATTTTTTATAATAGAAAATGTTTGATTCAAGTTGGAATTCTCTGAATACCAATGAAAGCTGAGGGGTTTACCACCATGGCCAAAACTTGGGCAACACCTAAAAATGTGACGCTCATTGTGCCATTACAGGTTCGGGCACAGTGGGCTGATCACCTGCTTGCCTTATCTACCTGATCCAGAGTTTTTCCAGCTCTGTGTTCAGCATGCTGGACATGGGGCTGGCCACAACACTCATTGGGGGTATAATGTGGTTTGGATAACAAAACAAATATATATAAATAGATGGACTTCTGTCACAATTACACACGTTTTATACACAACTATAATCAACAATAGATTGGGTCATTTTAAAACTGGAGTGGAAAAGCGAAACAGGAAATTAAAACGGAAAACGAGAGCGAGAATAATGGAGGAGAGAAACCTATGAAAAACGTTGCGTGATGAAATCTGTGTATGTGCTCGTTTGTGAATATTTGTGTTACGGGTATTTTGCAGGAATAAACAACAGATATGAAATTATTTCTATCACGTCTATCCCTGCCACTTCCTGCTTTAATGTTGATGCATCTATTATGTTGGCAACAAGCCATCCACGAGTTCAGACAATGTATGATTTGCTATGATCAAATCGAAATTCGTCTACGGCCATACCTTTCTTTCTTTCTTTCTTATCCAATTCCCTCTTACCATTACAATGTAGGGCCAGCACTATAAGGCTGGAATTCTTTGGATCAAGATATTAAGCCAAGCAATCATTGAACCCATTGTTACCGTTGTGGTAGGAATTAATTTTGCCCGGGGCCTTGCGACCTACTCTTATCGATTTTGACCTGCCAAGGGTTCTTTAACGTGCGCAACGTGCACACGGGACATCCGAGTTTATCGTGCATCTCCGATAGGACTAGGTTCTTGATCCCACCTACCTGAATAGGATCAGGGGAGTGGCATGTTTTCACCGAGTTTCAAGGAGAAAAATACCCGACAGTGTCGCTGCCGGGATTCGAACCCGGTACCTTTCGCTTCAGAGGCGAGTACCGTACCTCTGCACCACTGGGACCCAACGGCCATACCACGTTGAAATTACCAGTTCTCGTCCGATCACCGCAGTCAAGCAACGTCGGGTGTGGTTAGTATTTAGATGGGTGACCGGTTGGGAACACCACGTGTTGTAGACATTAATTTTGCCCAGAGTGGTAGAACCTCCCAATTGTTATCAATACTTGAGGGGGTACCCACATGGGCTACAGTAATTTGTTTATTGGTCCTTCTTTGATTAATACTGATCAGTGTATTGCTCTTGGTGCCAGTAAAGAATTGTGGACACAGTGGGCTGATCACCTACTTGTCTGAAACTCTCAGATCCAAAGAGTTTCCGACTCTGTGTTCAGTCGTGTCCGGTGGTCAGGGTGTTTGCATTAATGGTTGGGTGTCTCGTGTGCCTTTCATGGCTGAACAAACGGCTGGCCCCAACACTGCTCTGTTGTATTAATGGGGCTCGATCAAACAAACAAAGATCGAAATTCACTTGCGCCGTTACCCGTTGTCTTCCTGTCTTGTTCTCTATCTTAGAACTAATTCACGACAAGTATGAAGAGCATACGCGGATCTTCAAACGTTTGAAGTTATCAGTTTTAGGCCCCTTTTGACACTGGGAGATCACTTCGGATGTGCCATCCAGTATATAGTCCATCTCCGACAGATCTTGAGTTCGCACGGCCAGGGGAAAAAAGCCTGGACTCTTTGACCTGGCCGGAATCCAACTCGCATACATCCCAGTCTGTGGGCGAGTGCTACACCAATGCACAATAAAGGAATCCAACCAGGATTATGTTATCGATAATGGCCGTCTGCCCAAAGTGGCAAATTCTCCCAGTTCTCATAAAGCAGAGGGATGACCATAAGGCCTACATTTATTTGTTTGTTTGCCTATCTTCTGATTAATACTGCTCAGTGTAATGCCCATGGTGTCAATAAAGAGTTGTGGACACAGAGGGCTGATCACCTAATTATCTTAAATTCTTTGATCCACAGCAATTTCCATGCTTGGTGGTCGGGTGCCTGCATTCATGGCTGGTATCTTGTCTGCTTTTTTTAATGGGTTTGGCCCCGACACTGCTCTGTGGTATTGATGGGGTTTGATGGGGTTTGATGGGGTTTGATGGAGTTTGATGGGGTTTGATCAAACAAACGAACAAACAAACGTGTTCGACCCCCTATGTCTAGCGAGTCTGAGATGTCGTTGGCAGGCGTGGTTTTGGCTCCTGTCGTGGTTCTCTATGGATATTTTTCTGGCACTACCCCATTTTCATCCTTTCATATATATACACACACACACACAACCATTCTACTTTGATTATGCCAATAGTATTTGTATATCCAAGATAGCCTTTAGAATAGACGCTTCACATAATGTATGTTATATAAATGTTGATTAGGGAAGGGAGAGAGAGAGAGAGAGAGAGAGAGAGAGAGAGAGAGAGAGAGAGAGAGAGAGAGAGAGAGAGACATACACTATGCCGTGTAACCAAATGAAAAAATGCCTTGGTGGAAATTAAAGTTTTATTGTTATTATTATTATTATTATTATTATCATTATTATGATTATTATTATCATTGTTATTATTATCATTATCATTACTTTTGTTATGATAATCATCATTATCATTACTATCACCAAAATGATTTCCTGAATTTGAATGAATAAAAAGTATTATTATTATTATCATTTTAGCACTGTACACAAATTCTCAAAATAGTCACAACATTAGTTGCACACAAGCTGAGGGGAATCGTGAGTACCTCTTTCACGCATCAGATGCCTATCAAGTCTACTCCTAGATTGGCCAAGTAGCACACGTTATTGTCAAAGGATGCGGTCGACCAAGTAAACCCTTGAACGTTATCGAAGACTTACAAAAGTAAGTTGCTCCCTATAACGCCAATGAATTGTTGGTCTTAAGATTCAACTTTTTTTTGTTTCATTCTCTATCAATAACCTTTAGTACCTTTCGGTGTGAAGTAGATTCAACCTTTACGATACAAAAATTTCACTCAACGACAAACCGCACAGTACGTCTTTACCACACACAAACACACACACATACACACCTACTACCACACACACACACACGTACACACACACAGACACACACACACACACACTCACACACACACACAAGTCACCGGTCATTGTTGTTTACCCAGGTGTCGTTTCCACCTGCGCCTCCTAAACTTTCCTCGATAATGACACGAGACAAAGCGTGTTATTGGGACACTCCGATGTCCAGCGACCGGTGATGCAACATGACGTCACAGAAATGACGTGTATTCGGTGAATAATTGCGTACGCATAGCAGCAATGCTGGCCGTTATTGTGTTTGTTTGCTTTGTCCGTTTATTTCTAGTCTGGTTAGAGTAAAGCTTGGGGAAGTCGCAGCTTAGGGGTAACGCATTCGCTGTGTGCGCAGAAGGACATGGGTTCGAATCGTGTGGGATTTTTCCATTTAAATTTGGACTTTCTCCAAGTTTTTAAATTGACCCTTTTATGGAATCAAATCTTATCTGAGATTGATAATAAATGGGCAGTTTCCCCTTCGGTGTGATCTATAATGAGTTTTTAGCGAAACGCTTTTTACAACACAAACGTCAGAGGCCAATCTATTAATTAAGGAATAAAATAAGGAATGCAGGAATGTTCTGTGTTTTTTGCCTGTTAGCTGAAAGAAGATCGTTGTGGCCCGAAACGTTCTACATCCTGTGCTTTGTCCCTTTTGGAAGGTCATACATTACCTTTCCCCTCTTGTTTATTAATAAAGGAAGAAGGAACAGTTGGGCCAGAACCTCAAAAAGAGGAAGCTATACATTATAGATAAATATAGTCCGGAGAATCCTCAATATACGATACCCCACGAAGATTACATTCATGTCTGTTATACCAAAAAAATATCACGCACGCTTAAAGCAGATGGCGACTATTTTGGATATATATTGAAAATAGACATGGAAATCCCGGCCAGTTTTCATGGCTCTGCCCTGGAGATTCACGTGGAATCTTCTCAAGTGCTGCTGAACCGCCTTTGATGTGACCTTTACGTGTAAAAAAAAGGGCGTTAAAATTAAAACTTTATAACTTATTTTTAAATACCGGCCAATAGAACTGATATCTTTTTCATCAAAATCAGGCGACAAATTCAAAGGAAGACGAGTGACAATAATACACACAGTCTTCAACATAGACCCACATCCGTCTCAACAACAAAACACTGAAACTCCACTTCAAAGAAGACATCATTGTCTACTTTATACCTTTCGTTCTTTCTTATCCAATTCCCTTTTTACCAATACAGTGTAGGGCCAGCACTATGAGGCTGGATTTCTCTGGATCAAGATATTAAGCCAAGCAGGTGATCAACCCACTGTGACTACTTTATACCACCAATTACAAAAGGCAAAAGACGTTGATAAGAAATAACCACGAACAACGGAAAAGCATCCGAGGCGTCAGGGTCGGAGCACTGAGACGCGAAGGGCCCTCACCACGACACATATCATAAGGACAAATTATACAAATAAGCCGGGCGCTGAAATGACCTACCCATGATCAACATGCTACTATCTTTCACACCCAATTTCACACCAAGATAAAAAAAAAAAGTAGAAGCGCAAACTTGCCGGACGCGTAAGGGCTTCGTTACTCTATTTCTTTCGTTCTTATCCAGTTCTCTTTTACCATTACAGTGTAGGGCCAGCACTATGAGGCTCGATTTCTGTGGATCAATATATTAAGCCAAGCAGGTGATCAACCCTCTGTGACCTTTGTGGTAGGAATTAATTTTGCCCGGTCAGCGGCCTTACGGCCTATTCCTATCGATTTTTAACTGCCAAGGGTTCTTTAACGTGCGCAACATGCTCATGGGACCTCCGAGTTTATCGTCCGTCTCCGATAGGACTAGGTTCTTTGATCCCACCTACCTGAATAGGATCAGGGGAGTGACATATATGTTTTCACCGAAATTCACGGAGAAAAATACCCGACGCTGCCGGGAATCGAACAATGTACCTTTCGATTCAGAGGCAAGAACCGTACCTCTGCGCCACTGGAACCCCTCGTTACTCTATTGGCAAAAACAAACGCATCGACAGAAACACTCGCAGGTTCATAAAGATGATTGTACAATCTTTCTCAACCAAACCTACGAACACCAACAATTATAAATTTTTTTGGGCCAAAATAAACAACAACGACAACCAACAAAAAACAACAAAAAAAAACACAGCAAAAAAAACAACAAACAAGAAACACAAAAAAACACACACAAAAAAAAACACCAAAAAAATCCACACAAAAAAAACACCAACAAAAAGACAACAAGAACAAAAAACGAACAAACACACAAATAAAACCCAACACAAACAAACACCAACAAATAGACAACTAAACAGACGACATCTAACTCTAATACTAACAGACATTTGTACATAGACACATTAAATGCACACCCATACTTATGTATGCATATTGTTACATTCCCATCCACCGTAAGGGCGCATTCATAACAGCAGAATCTTGATTCTAATTATTTTAATTTAACAGATTTCTCCTTCGTAATTCATTATCCAAAATAATGAGCAGGTATTTTTTGGGTCCATATTTATATTTATATTAAAATAACGTGATTTATCCATTGGGAAGTCTTGCTGTTGACTCCCGTTACATTAATCATACCCAGCAATACGTCGCCTATTTCCAGAGTTATTCTTCTTCCTATTCTTGAGGCTATTATGTTTTCTATTTCTCCCCTAACCATTTTAACGCTCAGAGTATTCAATCTCTGCACAATCCTTACATTTCATTGTGTCTGTAATGTTCATGTTATAAAGTAAAATTTTCGTTGGGTAAATATTATGCAATATTTTCCACTGTAAAATTTGCAATGTTGTTTTGGTCGAGGTCTTAAAAGGAAGCCTCCAAAAATTAGAATCAAAATTCAATCCTTTTCTGTTCCAGAAATTAGTGGCATGTTCTGTTTTACTTGCAACCCGGATATTTTCGTACGATTCTCTTCGGCTAAATTCTCCTGATATTTTGATTCGTGACTTATTATTGTCTAGCTATCGAATCTTAGTTTTTAGCAAAGCATTAGTAATTACAATACTACTCTAAGCGCATTATACTAAATCACACCTAATTGCAACCTAATGACTGAAAGTAGAAAGAGTATAGCTCGTCACGACAAACAACAGTCTGAAACATCCAATTAATTACATGGAATTAATCATAATAAGGGAACGGGTCAAGCACGAGAGACAGACTGTTGCTGGCAGGTATTCCCCAGTCTATGTGGTAGTTTGGTGAGGTCTGTTAATTTTGGCAGATTTACTCAAATTCACGCATCCCGACCAGATAACGGATCCACTCCGGTTTTTCTAAATTAGAGCACGATTGGCGACTCGGGGTATTATATCGTGCGTTATTAATTAACTACCCCGCATAAGTGTTAACCCCTGAACACAATAGAGCATGTTACACTAATCGTAAGTAGTCACTCAGTGGTTCACTCTATGTCGCACGACTTCGTACGACAGGAGTAAAGGCAGTCATCTGTACACACGACAGTGTGTCACTGACGTAAATATCTTCTTTCTTTCTTATCCAATTCCCTTTTACCATTACAGTGTAGGGCCAGCACTATGAGGCTGGATTTCTCTGGTTCAAGATATTAAGCCAAGCAGGTGATCAACCCACTGTGACCTATGTGGTAGGAATTAATTTTGCCCGGACAGCGACCTTGCGGCCTACTCTTATCGATTTTTAACTGCCAGGGTTCTTTAACGTGCACACGGGACCTCCGAGTTTATTGTCCGTCTCCGATAGGACTAAGTTCTCGATCCAACCTACCTGAATAGGACCAGGGGAGTGGCATATCGGTTTTTACCGAGTTTCAATGAGAAAAATACCCGACAGTGTCGCTGCCGGGAATCGAACCAGGTACCAGGTACCAGAGGCGAGAACCGTACCTCTGCGCCACTGGGACCCCCCGCGTAAATATCAGCTTTTGTTAATCAAGTAGGCCGCATCTCAGATCTCAGCGTCATTGCAATGCCAATCTTGTGGTCCAATCCGATATTTATTATCCCCGAGTAGCGTCGGAATGAGATCTTTTTGTTCATAGATCGCCCTTTTAATTGTGTCCACCCCTCTTCTAGGGTGTCGATCTATTCATTTATCTATTTTTTCGGCTTATGCTAAACAGATGGCGGGCTCAAGACTTCCAGCAATGTCGGTACCGGTAAGCCCTATCATATATCACGAGCTGAAAGACAATAATGCGTTTAGCGTACGTCGACCAGGGCTACGTTTTTGTGATACCATGTTGCCATTGTCTTTGACTTTGTCATTCCCACAATCCTAAAGGCAATACATTGTCTGGACTGCGCGAGAGAGTAGTAGCTACTTGTTTTAAACGTCATTCAATCGTTAAACTAATTGTGATCCCAAGTTTAAACATCGGTCTCGATTAGTCTTCTTTCTTCTTTCCTTATCATACAACATTTTTAGTACCTTTCGGTGTAAGGTTGTCTCGATTAGTATTCGTTTCAAAGCTAATCTCATGGGAAGGCATGAACGTTCCAGAAACATAAGGTCACAGTGGGTTGAACACCTGCTTGACTTAATATCTTGATCCACACAAAGTGCTGACCCTACACTGCAATGGTAACGGGAACTGGATAAGGAAGAAATTAGAATACGGATGGATCGAGTTGCACCACTTGGTGAACGTGTGATGCGTGCACGTAACGGGTCTCGTTCGTGTTATGCTACACCGTTTAAATCTTTACTGTATACAATTCAAAATGTGCAACATAAAACAGGAATGAGAATACAGGAAGTGTGCAGTATGTGTAATATAATACTTTGTTGTAATTTGGTGTAATGCAATGGGACGGCGTCTTGAATCCTGGTACATTTTACTTCCAGCAGCACTTATTTAATTGAATCCTGGTACATTTTACTTCCAGCAGCACTTATTTCATTGAATCCTGGTACATTTTACTTCCAGCAGCACTTATTTCATTGAATCCTGGGTACATTTTACTTCCAGCAGCACTTATTTCATTGAATCCTGGGTACATTTTACTTCCAGCAGCACTTATTTCATTGAATCCGGGTACATTTTACTTCCAGCAGCACTTATTTCATTGAATCCTGGTACATTTTACTTCCAGCAGCACTTATTTCATTGAATCCTGGTAGTAATCTGTTTTACCATACGTGCCATCCTTTCTCTTTCTTATACCGTTCCCTGTTACCGTTACAGTGTTGGGCCCGCTCTATGAAGCGGATTTACTCTGGATCAAGATATTAGGCCCAGCAGGTGATCAGCCCACCGTGACGTTTTTGTGATAGGAATTGATTTTGCCCGGACAGCGGCCTTTCGGCCTACTCTTCTTGATTTCCGACTGCCAAGGGTTCTTTAACATTAACATGCACAACTTGCACACGGGACCTCCGAATGTATCGCCCGTCTCCAATAGGACAAGGTTCTTTATCCCACCTACCTTCATATGATCCGGGGAAGTTGCAAACAGGTTTATACCGAGTTTTGTGAGGAAAAACAAATGCTGTCGCCGCTGGGATTCGAACCCGGTACCTTTCGCTTCAAAGGCCAGAACCATACCTCTGAGCCACTGGGACCCTTGCGTGCCATCCTTATTATTATAGTATCACAATGGCGGGTGGGGGGGGGGGGTACATGGAGTCCGATTGAAGCTTTCGCAAGCCTACGATCTATACACTGTGCCTTTGTATCGGGGTACATGGAGTCCGATTGAAGCTTTCGAAGCCTACTATCTAACACTGTGCCTTTGCATCGGGGTACATGGAGTCCGATTAAAGCTTTCGAAGCCTACGATCTAACACCGTGCCTTTGCATCGGGGTACATGGAGTCCGATTAAAGCTTTCGCAAGCCTACGATCTAACACTGTGCCTTTGTATCGGGGTACATGGAGACTGACTAAAGCTTTCGAAGCCTACGATCTATACACTGTGCCTTTGCATCGGGGTACATGGAGACTGACTAAAGCTTTCGCAAGCCTACGATCTATACACTGTGCCTTTGTATCGGGGTACATGAAGACCGACTAAAGCTTTCGCAAGCCTACAACCTATACACTGTGCCTTTGCATCGGGGTACATGGAGACTGACTAAAGCTTTCGCAAGCCTACGATCTATACACTCTGCCTTTGTATCGGGGTACATGGAGTCCGATTAAAGCTTTCGCAAGCCTACGATCTATACACTGTGCCTTTGTATCGGGGTACATGGAGTCCAACTAAAGCTTTCGAAGCCTACGATCTATACACTGTGCCTTTGCATCTGGGTACATGGAGTCCAACTAAAGCTTTTGAAGCCTACAACCTATACACTGTGGCTTTGCATCGGGGTACATGGAGTCCAACTAAAGCTTTCGCAAGCCTACGATCCATACACTGTGCCTTTGTATCGACTGTCCATTTTGCATCCAGGCCGCAATCGGCCATATTATTATCGCCAGTGTTGAATCAATCTACCTTACACCGAAAGGTACTAAAAGGTTTCAGATAAAGAAAGAAGAAGTGAATCAATCAATAGTAGTCACTGACATTCTTGGATGCGCTCTCAAAGGCTGAGGTGGCCTTCTTCTTCTTTTTTTAACCTTTTTTTTTTTTTTACAAACCTCAGAAGGGAGAGGGGGTCAGAGGTCAGAGACCCTTTCGGAGTGTTGACAACACCTGTCTTTTTGTTGTTGGTTGTGGCCTACTTATAACACGTGCGTGCATTAACTAATGTGATCAAAAGGGAGGACAATAAGAAAACCCCAAAAAGAGAAAGTAAATAGCGAAAGTGGGTGGGGGTTTGATTGGGGTATTAGAAACCTTACATAAGGGTGTAAATTATTTTTTTAAAAGGCTGAATGAATGACTTCGCCCTTTACTGGTCTTTTCTGCATATTCTGTCCACAAGATAAGAGTTCATGTCGGAATGGAGAGACATTCGCTTCTAACTGTGTTTCAGGGAGAGGGTGAAGAGGGTAACCACCGCCCCCCGCCCCATTCCCCCACTCCCCCCTTTGGACTCAAGTTGTATTACATTAAATATAAATTGAGCATTAACTGCAGTTTCGGAAGTAATAAAAAAGGGGGATCTAGGCTTGTAGAGGCAAAGAGGATGTCACTGAATTTGGATTAATGGCGAAAGTTTGTACATCCCGCATAAACCTTACACCTAAAGGTACGAGAGGTTATTGATAAAGAAAGAAAGAAGAAAGACTGTAAATCAAAGAGTGTGTAAATATAGATAGAACTAGAGAGCTCAGAGAGTCACGTTTCCCGTGCCAAATTCAAGATAACTCGCAAAAGGTCACTTACATATAATTAAGTGGCAAAAACCTTCTTTCAAATTGAGCACGCAGCACCAATAGGCTTTGTGAGGAACGTATCCTCTGAGTATATGGTTCTATTTATAACAGGGTGTTTGGTTCCATTAAGAATAGCATGTAAAGAAGTTTTTTTGTTTTTTTTTTACACATCTTAAACAGGTTATGGCATCACTCTCTTCATAACAAGACCGGTTATACATGCATTGGTTTTAAATAAATCAGGGTGACACAAAAATAATTTATGTGATGACATAGCCCTTGGAAAAAGCGCAGAGTGGAGGGAAATCAGTCTCGCATCCACAATATTTACACACACAGTGCGTTGTGATGATGTGACACTTCACCTTCTCTAAGACTACCCCTACCCCACACACCCCAAACCACCCCTGCATAATATTACGTTAACCAAGCAGTTGTCAAGCCATCATTTACTCCTACCCAACCCCCTACCCCCCCCCCCCCCCTTTTTCCTCCCAATCTGCTAATCACACGACTGGTCGATCCTGGACATCAGAAAACAAATGCCGACCAAAGAATTAAGCGGGGGACAAGCTACTTTTCCCCTGGGGTCCGACATCATAAGAATTCACACCTAATTGCCACCTGCTAGCCACTTAATCCCCAAACAGCGGTCAATTTCACGCGAACCAATAGGAAGCTAGCAGTGCAACCAATCAGGAAGTAGATGATAGGATGATTATTTCCTTTATACCACTTTTTTTAACAATTAAAGATGTTACAGACACACAAGAATTAGTCAATCTACCGGACTAAAAGACATTAGGATATGAGTGGCAACAAGTTGTTTTTTTTAAATATAGACGTGGCAGGCTATAACACCATTAGACTTCCATAAGAAATCAATGTCGTTTAATTGTTTAGATTTATCTCAGCAATCCGTTATAGCCTTTCTTTCTTTTTTTTATCAATAACTTGTAGTACATTTCGGTGTTGTTATAGCTTTTGCTAAATGATAATTAAATGCCTCAATCCCTCCTGGCCAGAGCCTGATTGTCCACACATGGTGTAAAGTTGTGTTGGCAGGTATTCTGTTTTTCTTATGAGCCGTACAAAAAAAAAGGTTTACGTAAAAGAAAAAGATCATAATCCGCACAGTTCAACCTAGTAATAGATAATGATGGTGGTACTGTTAATGATATTAGCGATAATAAAAATAATTATGATTGGATACCGCCTACATGCCGTTTGCTAAACTTCCAATAGATTTCCTCCGAGTATGCTCACATCAATAGAATAAATAATAATAATAATAATAATAATAATACATAGCATTTCTATAGCGCATGATTCATGACTAGGTCATGCTCTATGC
>JARBEQ010135277.1:0-13445 GCA_030265355.1 Tritonia tetraquetra | reverse complement strand
ATTGTACGCTCAGTGGCTTTACTAATTACTGATACTGTATTACTACAATACAACAGGACAGGCAGTATGTAACAAACAAACTAAACGAAATGCTGTGAATTGAAAACACATAAGTAGGTAACAGGATGGTGATCGCCGTGATGCTGGGCAAGTGGTCAGACAAAGAGATGGGAGTCCCAGGCAGGGGGCCAGGAGTAGCAGCGATGCGATTATGAAAAAAACGTGAGGGACATGGGTTAAGATAAAAATTCTAAGGCTGCGCATCCTCACCGAGATGCGATGTTAAGTCACCTGCGATGAACTGTCACTCCAAAATTAATCAAGAAAGATTTGTAAGGCTACATCTCCTTATGTGAGACGTGACACTTGCATCTTGTATTAATTTTGCTTAAAAATCTTACCTGATTGATTTAAGAGCGACTTTTCATCCTGAGCGACTTAACATCATGTTTAGAATAGGATAAGTAGTCTTAAGTGTCATTTTCAATTCTGGAACTGTTCACCCTCTCCTTGGTGACCCACCTTGTTGCGGTGGAGAGGTTTGAGTGGTCTAATGAATTTGAAGGCTATACAAAACAGGTACAACCATATTGGAAAGGCCTCAAATGAAGATCCAGACCAAGAGGTCTCAGGGCTGGTGGGGGCCCTGAGGTGGCAGCGCCACCACTTATCTAGGACACAGTGGGCTAATCTCCTACTTGCCTGAAATAGGGCGCATAGGGAATAGAGAATCTAGGTAGCCATACACTCGTCTATTCGGGTGTCAATACTAATGAAAGAGCAAGAGGAGTAGTTATATTACTATGAAACAATTTATATGAACTATGTGACTTTAATTTCATAAATGAGCGACTCATAGAGACTAATATTGAATTCAAATCTAAGAATATCAAATTCATTGCAGGATATGGTCTAAATGAAGGAAGAAAAAGAAAACTTTTACCACCAGTTACAAAAGTAACCGATACCAGACAAATTTCTTAGCATGAAAAATGTTTTGAAGCAATAGGTAAAGAAGGTGAAAATACAGAAAGTGGAAATGGGTAAGTACTACAATATTTCTGCATCCGAATTTGCTTTTTGTGCAATAATAAAATCATGTTAGTAAAATTGATTACTTTGTCTGGATAGCCTTGTGGACTTTGAGATGGGTCCTGGTCGATTCCTCCTCCTATACGGAAACCACACCGATAGCGTTGCTTTCCATCTGGCTCCCTCAGAGGGTTCCCTTGAGCATCAAAGTCTTGTTCTTTCTCCAAAACAATAGGAATCTGCAAAATAACAGAAATTACCAGATGCGCTCAAACTTTTCATTAATAATCTTTTTTGTCGAACCTCCAAAAAATGTTTGTTAGAATTTGTGAAATTTCAATAATTTTTTTTTTTTCAAATGCAAATAAATGCCATAAAATTTGCTTTTATAGCCTGTAAAAAAAATCTTCATTGTCAATTCTAATCAAAAATGCACAAAAAGATCCTAAATTAACCCAGTTGAAAATCGATAGAGTAGGCAGCAAGGCCGCTGTCCGGGCAAAATTAATTCCTACCACTTAGCATCTTCCAAACCAGCATACAGGAAAATACATCGGACAGTGGGATCGTCCAAACCAGCATAGAAAGTGAACAGTGAATTTTTTGGGGGACTGGAGGCCTAATTTTGAGTTCTTTCCCTTGTCATGAACTTATTGGGTGAGAAATACCTAAATAGACTGATCGGGTTAACTCCTGTCCTGCGTTACAGCTGTGTAGCCCTCACTTTCCATTGATAAAAATCTACTTTCACACCATGCAGTCTTTCCCCTACTGTCAATGTCAGTAACACATTTCTACCACTGCGATTGCCGCTGGAGTTTGTTACAGTATATATTAACAGTTTGTAAGGGATAAAAATTCTAATTATTTCATTATTGTTTTCCAGTTATTTTTAATTTGAGCCATAAAATAATCAAGCAAGGTTTGAAAATGTTAAAGTGCCAGAAAGTATTTTTGATTTTTATAATTTTATTGTTCAAATAGAATTTGTAACATAGTGCTATTTGAAACATGATCACAAAAGACGCATCGACATCGCACGCGATTATGAATAACGATGTTCTCAAACCACTTTCGAATTTTTTTACTCTAAAACATCATGTCACATGTTATTTTTACTATAATTTCATTGGTACAGACTATTCTCATGTTGGTGGATTTCATCATCTGTGACAGAGAAGGGAGAAAATGTTTAAAATAACGCATGTAAACGTCCATTCAATTCTCTCCAATTTGATACTGATACCTGATGATGTGTAGGTATGTCTACGATATTGTCCACTTCTGTCTCATCTAGTGAAGTGAATATTTGTCGCATACTGCTTTCTTGCAAAAATTGCTTCCAAACTGGAAAATTAATTCCGGAGTTAAAGAGTTAAGAAAAAATTTGGAAATAAAAGAAGAGAGTTAAGAATCAGATTCATATTTTCGTGAATGAATAGAAATAGAATAGGTCGTTGCGTGTCAAGTATGCATCCTGATAATCGTTTAATCTGACATTGACCGTGGTGAAGAAAATGTAAAACTTACACTATAACATTCCAATGGCTCTCCTGGAGTATGGCTTGCCATTTTTTCACTTTTTATCTATAAAATAATTGTTTTCGTTTGCAAGAGACCAAAATGTCTTGTAGGCTAGTATTGGGCAAGAGGTGTTCCAGGAAGTGGACTAAAATTCTACTTGTCGATTCTCTCTTCAATACCTGAGTAGATATAATTCACACAAATACAATTTCAAATGTGATTTTGACATAGAGGCATTGGTAAATCAAAATCCTCATCTTTTAATTATCATTCTTTGTGAAAGATGAATATGTAGGAGAGAAAGTTAAGAACGATCTGAAACGAGAAACATTAAAAAAAAGTGTTCTCGATACATCTTTGAATCGATTATGTCATTCATAATGAACCGGAAGTTAACTCTTTGGAAAAGAGTCATTAGAAACGATAACATTTTTACATTTTTGAGGCAATAACGTTGAAGACGTTTGATACTATTCGTTGGAGAACTAATTAGCGTGTGTGTTTATATATACATATATTTTTGTCATGGTTTTAAGTAAGTACTTTACATGAAAACTTAATTTAAAGATGGATATAAGAGTAGAGTCCACTTGTTGACCCAAAGATTGTCAACAATTAATTATTTATCTTCTTTTGTTGACCGGTGTTAGAGGGAGGTCTATCCCAAAATGTGTGACTTGATTTTGTTGTCAATCACCATTCAAAAATCCATTCTAGCCTATGTGACTTGCCACTGTGGACCAAGACTCTTGATATTTATTTTTATTTGCCTTGTATGTTCCCCCTCTTTCTTTCATGGTACCTTCTTTCACTGCCAGTAAACCTCATGTCACTGCCAATAAATGTTATTTTAAAAAATGTATTAGTCATTAAGAGTTACTGTACTCTATTATTATGTCTCAACCAGTCATCTGTGATAGTTTCGTCAAACATGTTATTAATTATTTCAAAGTATGCTACTTATACAGAGAAAGAGAGACAGACACAGAGAGAGATACGGGGAAGGCCACGGGCAGCCTTTGCTCACACCTGTGTCTGTTTTGTTAATACTTCATGCATGCACTCGTGCATGCATGCACTCACTCTCACTAGCATCCTTAAATAATCAAACAATACAAGGGCAGCTTATTATTGGGTTGTTATATTGTGAAAGTTCACCTCTTTATTGCCAAGGGTTTCAAATCCGGATATCGCGAGAGGTGTTAGCATTCTCCTTCACCTGTTACTGCTATGTAAGTAAATACAATAAAATGAGGGCTACTGGAAGTTGTAGACCAAAAGGTAAAAGGGTAAGGAATATGTCTTCTTTCTTTCTTATCCAATTCCCTTTTACCATTACAGTGTAGGGCCAGCACCATGAGGCTGGATTTCAGTGGATCAAGGTATTAAGCCAAGCAGGTGATCAACCCACTGTGACGTTTGTGGTAGGAATTCATTTTGCCTGGACAGTGGTGTTGCAGCCTACTCTTGTCTATTTTTAACTGCCAAGGGTTCTTTAACGTTCGCAACGTGCACACGGGACCTTCAAGATCAGGGGAGTGGCTAATAGGTTTTCACTGAGTTTCAAGGAGAAAAATACCTGATAGTGTCGCTGCCAGGATTCGAATCCGGTACCTTTCGCTTCAGAGACAAAAACGTACCTCTACGCCACTGGGACCCCAGTTTTGTCCATTTGAAAGTTATACATTTTCCTTACCTTTTTACCGCTATGTAAGTAAATGGATTGTGTTTATATGTAGACCATAAACCCGTTAGAAACCATACGATACTGTAGCAAAATAATCATGTAAGGAAGCCAAAACTCTTTTCGCTATAAGCGTTTTTTTTTTCGTTATACCACAGTGAGAAATTCAGTTACAGACAGTACAGTTTCATACAAAAAATCCAGACCAAAAATTAATTTCCCTATAACTAGTTTTGTTATATGCATGTTTGCGGTATCTGCTGGAGTGTATTTTGATTCAAGAAAATCAAAATAGCCATTCATTTTAGAGAGTGACACACTTTTTACTGTTTGATTTGCTAATTCCATGAAAATGTAATTTTGAGACATTTTTCACTTTTGCATTCTATTTAGCCTAAACACCACGGTGATAACAGACTAGGATCAATTTGCTTTGAGCCTGTAGTTCATACTGCTTGGTCTTATCCCTGCGAAGTATTTGTGATTGTTCCGATATTATATTTCTATTGTTTTTTTCACATTCACTCATATATTGAATCTCAAAAACTTTATTTAAATATACAGTTACAGAGGATTTGGTGCGGAAACGCTCTGAGCACAATGAACTTCAGATATCAACATTGGAAGAAATTTCTCTTCATCAACAAGACATTGAAAAGTAAGCAATCTGAGATAATTATTTTCATTTATTTTAGGATTTATGTTTCATAAAACCGTTAAAACATTGGAAAAAGACAACTTCATCTTTTCATTATCATCCTTTATCGTTTGCAGTAAACGTAGGATTCCTCAATTCCTGTTTTAATTTTCTTTCCACATCAGGATAGAATACTTAGACAAGTGGTGTCGACATTTGAAGATTCTTTACTTACAGAGTAATTTGATTCCTAAAATTGGTGAGTGGGTCAAGGAGACTTTTCTTACTTATTTGCTAAGTTGTTTTGTTTTAGATTTTCATTTTGTGTGAAACTACTTTGCAGCACAGTCCATTTCATTGTCATTGGTGAAATATCTTAAGATATATTTAACATGTGCTTTGGATAACAAGAATCAAACAATGTAGTTATCATAAATGCATCAGTGCATACAAAAGCAGTGTGAAATACAAATTGAATGGTCTCTATTTTTTGTCTTGACGATTTATTTTTATATGAGTTGATATTTTCTTTTTCTTTTTTCCCCCCCCAAATTATCAGAAAATGTGAGTCGTCTAAAAAAGCTTGAATATTTGAACCTTGCTCTGAACAATGTTGAAAAGATTGAAAATTTAGAAGGTAAGTTGTTTTCATCTTTGAAAATTACATGATTTTATCTCTAAGGTGTTTACATCGATATTGTTGTCTTAGGATGATTATCACAATTATTTTGTTCATCCAGTATTGTCAATATTTCACTCATATATCAATTGATTTTGACACATCATAGCAGAAGGGGCTTGGTGGCTTAGCAGTAACACTTTCACTTTGTGAGCAGAAGGTACTGGGTTCAAATCCCGGTTAAGACATTGGGATTTTTTGCTTTAAACTTTCTGAAATTTAATAGCTCTGACCCTGTTGATTCCATTGGAATCAAGTCCTATTGGAGATGGACTATAACTTGGACCTCCTGCCTTGATATGACCTATAATGCATTGCCAAGGGCATAAAACTAACAACTTTAAACAACATAGCTGACAGAAGGAAAAATGTGGGGAGAGGGTTTTGATGATCTTTTAAAGTCACTGTAAGTTTAAGGAATAATAGAAAATATAAGAGAGTTTAACAATTCATTTTTTAATTTGTCTTGCAGGCTGTGAATCATTAACAAAATTGGACTTGACAGTAAATTTTGTTGGAGAACTAACATCCATAGAAAGTCTAAAGGACAATTACAATTTTAAAGAATTGTGAGATTTCCTTTATTATGATTATTATTATATTTTGTTATCATTTTGTTTTTTGTTGTAATCATCATCCTCATCATCATTATTGTTCTTATTCTTATTCTTAGTGTCATTATCTTACTATAATGGAGCTAGAAGCGAATGTTAAGGCCTTTTTTTTGTTTTAACCTTTCTTTCTTTCTTATCCAGTTCCCTTTTACCATTACATTGTAGGGTCACTATGAATTTCTGAGGATCAAGATATTAAGCCAAGCAGGTGATCAGCCCACTGACCTTTGTGGTAGGAATTAATTTTGCTGTGTGGCCTATTTTTATCGTTTTTTTAACGTGTGCAATGTGCACACGGGACCTTCAAGTTTATCGTCCATCTCCAATAGGACTAGGTTCTTTGAGCCCACATACCTGAATAGGATCAGGGGAGTGGCATATTGGTTTGCACCAAGTTCCAAGGAGAAAAATACCCAACAGTGTCGCTGCCAGGAATCGAACCCAGTACCTTTTGCTTCAGAGACGAGAACCGTACCTCTGGGCCACAGGTACCCCCTTGTTTTAACCAAGGGCTTATAAGTCTGTAAAGATATGGGCTGTGTTGCTTAGATTCTTGAGACATAAGCGGGCAGTAATTTTATACTCGGTACTCCTTGATGTGGGAGGGTGCTTTTAATGATATTATAGTGTAGCGTGAACACATTTCAATTTGTTGTCAAGATGGTATGATGAAATTCTGCGTCCTCCTCTCCATGCCCCCATAGCGGCCACTATATGCGCTACTATCTCAACCTCGTAGTGGCCGCTATACACTGCGTCTACTCTTGGTTGATTGGAATCACTACAGAATATTGAAATCATGGGAATTACATAAATTTTATTCTTCTGCTTTGATTCAGAGCAAAACTAGATCGATTGAAAATTGGTCTTGTTTTCAAGATAATTCTTCCCACTATAAATTCCTCTCACTTCGTTTCACATGACAGTCATAGAATAGAACCATTGTCGTTGCTGTTTGCCACACCTCTTCTTAGTGATTCTTCATTGCTTTGATGTTAAAATGTGGGCAAACAACCAAACGGCCTGTCAAAGCTGTTTACGTTTTAAGATCGTCTCCGACTAGACCAGTATGGTGATTAAAATGGGGGAATAAATGATGAAAAATATAATTCTTATGATAAAACTGTTGGAAAAAGTAATACGAGTGGCTTATTCATTCCTCTTTCTTCTCATTGTAGTTTCATTCATGTATTATGTTTTATTATTTTATAATAATTTTTTAAGGGACATTCATAATGATCTTTTTATTGTGGCATTAAAACTGCAAATTGGGAACTGTTGCGAGTGGCAAACTGTTAACATTAATTTCTAAGCTCCAGGTTGGCCGCTATTAATTAAACCCCATGCTGACCGATAATGGCCTATTGGTTAGCTAGTTATTATGATCATTGTTATTATCATTTAGCATTATTGTTGTTTCTCTCCTCCTTTTTCTCTGACACATTTTAAAATAAAATCTAGAAATTTTTTTTCTGTACAATTTACTCGTATACACCGGCAATAACTCTTTCGTCTGTTGTTTAAGTCAATTTCAGTATATTACATCACTTTGAAATTTGATGAATTTTAGCTCATGCAATTTCTATTTTTCCCATGATGCATTTTCTATTGCTAAGCTTATCCTATTTTTAGATTTCTCACAGGGAACCCATGCTCAGATTTTCAACACTACAGGGATTTTGTCATTGCTACTCTTCCACAACTACAGGTAGTATTGCTCATCTTTCTGCCTCAATTTTTTGTATAATGTTCTTTATTATTTTAAGATGATGTTATTATTGCATTTAAAGATAATGACAGATTATTTTTTTGGATGACACTTAATACCATAGAGTGGATAATTTTGTATTTTTTTCATTTTATTACATGTTTCTCCCATTCATTTCTAATACCTAGTTCTGATTTGTCTTACATTCGCTATTTCATATTTTGCATTTTTTGTACTTTTTATCCCCCAAGTGGCTTGATGGAACACAAATTGAGAAATCAGAAAGAATCAAAGCCATTCAGGTCAGTTTATCATATATCATTTGCCACCTACAAATGATACTCTCATTTATCTACAATGATTATTGATATATATATATTTACCACAGTGATATTTGTGGGAGCACTTTGAAAGAATATTTCTTGTTGATATCCAATATCAATATTTTAAAAAGTATGTCCTTAACTTTTAGGCTCTTAGGGTTGGAGCTTAACTCAGTTTCGGTAGTATGAAGAGGACAAGTGACAATTTGTCACTTTCTGGATAGGACACTGGTCTATCGCAGAATATTTTCCCAAATCTCATTTGAGAATTGGTACCCATTACTACCCCTGGGTCGAGTAAGGCAAAAAGAATAAATTTCCTTGCCCAAGGAAAAAAAGAAGTGCCTTAAGCCAGGTTCGAACACATGACATCGCCATGGAAGTCCACTGTCTAGACTACTCAGCCACCTCACCTCCCAAACATCAATATAAGTGTTGGATTTTATAAAAATGTGATTCATTGTTCAATCCATTATTTGTTGCACAACAGTATTCTCAATTAAATAGTCTTGACCCATGAAGAAAGTTGTCTTGTATTAATTAATTCTTCTATAACAGCCTGATGACTAGAAGAAAACATCCTCTGCCATCATGATATCGGTAGCTCTATTTGAAGAAATGATTGAATAGCCAATTTTTTATGCAAACTTTTTAATATTATTGTTATACATGCACAGAACTTGCCATTTATCAGAGGTAGCATTCTTCAGCAACAAGAGAAATACAGACAGAAACGGGTAAAAAATAAAATTTATGTAGATTAACCCTTTTTCTTATTTTTTTCATGAACTATAATCAAATTTTCTTGAATTGATGTTTAGCTATGAAGCAAAAATAAGCCTTTACATCAGTAGGTAATTTTCCCAATGTTTAGGTTTTCAATTAATGTTAAAGTATGTTTATCTAAGAAACTAGTATAATTAATGAATTTGACGTTCTAATGTGTTAAGATTGTCATTATTAAGAATTTTCAAAATATTTGTTTCGAGTGATTTTCAAAACTTGAAACCTCACTTTCTAAACAATCTTTTAACATTTATTCTGTCCTGTCGATTTATCTACGGTCACAATCCAGTAATTTTATATTCCATTTTGTCAGGAACATCAAAAGGCCCAATCAAAAAGTGAGGAAAAAGACGTGGTTACAAATGGCAAAGGGGACGATGACAACACAAACAAATCTAAGGACAGCAATAACAAAAATGACCAGCAAGGGTTTGATGGCCGATGGTACACAGACATTAATGAAGGGTGAGGTCAATGAATAAAACAGTGAATTGGCCTAAGTGTGAACAATTGGATAGAAAGAATAATTTCTGTAATGATGAAAAGATAAAGCATAATCCATAGTAAGAAGAAAAGAATATCTATGTCAAGAAACTTAATATGAAACAACAACAAATTTTGATTATAAATTTGAGCACGAAAACCCTCCTCGATTTCACAAAGTTTTACTATCAAAACTTATTGGAATATTCTTGCACATTATTGGCTAAAGTTGGATGATCTCATAAAGTTTTATGTGGTGTCAGTTGGTATCACAGCCACTCTATGTGTGTCCCAGTCAATACTCAGAAATCATCAATGCAGTAATCTAGCTCAGTCCAAACTCTCTGCCGCAAATCCAGTGAGTGTACAGATACATCCTGCATGAAATTGGTTATCACTTTAGAATGAAGATGTTAGGTGAATGACAAACATTCAATTCTCATCTAAAGCATGCTGTGCAGTTACATCACTGTTTAAGCATATTCCAACACATCAGCTGCATTGCTGTGAGGTGAGCACCATTTTGAATTACACTTTCCTTTAGTAGTGCGCACTACCCTATGCCTCCAGTGCACCCTTATGCTGGTTCTAGCGGCGCACAGATATTATGTTGACGGCAATATAGATTTCAACAGTTAATGTATCTGATATAACCATATTTGATATTTGTAAACATATTCCAATAAGTTGTGATAGTATAACTTCTTGAAATTGAGGAGGATTTTTGTGCTCACCCTATTTTCATATAACTGTCTGAATCTTTAAAAAAAATTATGTATTGTTTCAGAGATTCAAAAGCGCATGAAAAAAAAGATGATGCTACTGAGAATAAATCTCGTGAGGACAAAGTAGATGAGTGAGTTTTACTTTTTATCTCCTTCTCTGCCAACCAATTTTCACATTATGTAAACAAAGTCACACAGAAGCAGTCATGGGAACTTACTTGAATTAAAAATGTACAGTATTTCCAGGATTACCGTAGTTTCACCACTTAAAAAATGGTTTTGTCACAGGCCCAGAATGTTTCCAGTTAACTGGTAGTAAGCGTTCACAAATAGCTCAGAACAATTGCAGGCAAATTAGTGAAGGGGTTATATATATATTATATCAATATCATATTTTGAGGATATCTACATGTCATGGATTTTACTCGTACTGCAGATGTTGATAAAAATTTCATTCTATAGGTTCAAATCATGCAAAAAGTATCCCGAGCTTTGTAGATAGCAGTGCATAGATGAATTGTCTCTCTGAACTTGAATGAGAGAAACAATACTATTCTACCCAGACATTAAAAGAATTGTGTTGGCTTCAATTATAACCAAATAGCTACAATGTGCTTATAATTTATTGTCTCATGGATATCCTTAAATATGCCAAACATCTATTCTTTTAAAATCAACATTAGTATTAGTAATGCAGAGCAGTGTTTTTGGCCATGAAAGGCACACAAGATACCTGGCATAAATGCAGGCACCCCGATCACCAAACACTGCTGAACACAGAGCCGGAAATTCTGTGGATCAAAGAATCTCAGACAGGCAGGCGATCAGCCCACTGTGTCCACAACTCTACTGGCACCATGAGTAATACACTGAGCAGTATTATCAAAGACAGGCCAATAAATTAATTACTGTAGCCCTTGTGGGTACCCCCTCAGCAATTGATAAAAACTGGGAGGTTCTACCACTCTGGGCACAAAATCAACAGTATATGCTTGAAATAGAAAAATAATTAAGTAAGATAAACAATGAGATCATATTATTTTACCAGCATTTGAAAGAATTACTTTGGCTTTCTGTTGGAGAATGTATGAATCATTACAATTTGCCATGGTATACTTCAAAATTAATATCTCATGGATTATCTTGAAAATGTCAAGACATCAAATTTTATAGGAGCAGCCACACACTCTTACATTAGAAAATGCATTTACTTAGATTTAGAAATTATGGTATGTTTTTGTTAAATTTGTTTTGGGATGCACCTCATCTCTCAATGGATCATTTACATTGGTCTATTGGTATTGGATTATGCTTTTTTATCTAAGTAATACTCTTACAAGATCAACTCTCTAATTTGTTGACACTTTATTGACAGCTTTTGGAATGAAAAAGTACCGTTCACGCCAGAATCCCGTGTTGATGTTCACAATCATCTTAAAGAACTAAAGGAAAAAGAAGAGAAAACGTAAGCTCTATAATATACTTTCTTCAATTCAGATTTTTGGGGGGTAATGTTTGCATTGTATATGATATTGTTGAACTTGTCACTTTGAAACTCATGTAATCAAATATACTGTTTACTGAAATTATTATTGATTTTCCTTATCAAATTTACTCCGACATTTTCCCAACAATACCATTTATCAATGTTTGAGAATTTTGTATTAATGTGTAGAGGTCAAAGTATAATACATTGTTTGTAAGCATTTGATTTGTTTGTACATTATTTTTATGATTATGGAAGAAATGTTACTTTGTAAACAAAATATAACACTTTGTTGAAACTCTTAAATTCTGTTTTAGGGATGAATCTGAGATAAAGCCAGCCCGGAGGATGTTCTCAGATGACGGAAGACCATTCAACATCAATGAACCAAAGTCAGTACTTTACAATTGTCTTTTTATGTGAACACAGTACAAATTTAATTGTGTCAACATGTCTATGTATATATCTAAAGTATACCATTACTTATTTGATTTACAAGGGTAAAATGTATGTTATGTATATGTTTGTAATTCTATTTTGTACAAAATTGAAAAACTGAGCAGCAATGTTTTTATGTGACACAGTTGTTATACCAAGCTCACAATGTAAAGCAATGTTAATTATTTAATGATTTTTACATTTCAAAGTAGAAACTAGAGTGAAATCAACATAGCAAGGATGTAGAATTTATTGCACATTTTTTCTCTCTTCCTTTGTCAATAGATTTGCTCTTTGCATTCTTATCTACCTGATTCAGAGTTTTTCCAGCACTGTGTTCAGCAGCAATGCTGGACATTGAGCTGGGTGCAACGCCCCTTGGGGGTAATAATATGGAGTATAAAACAAAACAATGTCAGCATGATGATATTGTAATACTTACTTCTGTCGAGTTTAAGCACAAAACTGTGATTGTATTTGTGTGTGATGGTGCCCGTAATATCATATAGGTTTAGCGGCAAAATGAATAATCTCTATTTGACTCGTGTGATTAGTTGTGGAAATGGATAATTTGAAGATGACCATAAAGTGATACGTTTTTTTTGTTTTTCAGAGTTGATTTTCAACTCACAGAGGATAACCAAAACATCATGTTGGATTTGACTGTTTTCAAGTAAGATGCAAATGCTTGAAATTAATTTGTTGATGTAAAACAAAATTTATTCTGTAGCATCTTTCTGTCTTGTTACTTACTGCTTTCCAAACTACATCATCATTTTCCCATAGATTAACTTTAGGGACCTATGTTTTTGTTTAAATTTCCTTATATTTCATACATGATCAACAACAAAAAAGAAATCAGTAACATCAAACCTAACGGCCTCACACCTTGATTATTTTTCCTTCAGTCTTTATTTCCTGTCTCACACCTTGACTTGTCTTCTTCATTCTTTATTTCCTGTCTCACACCTTGACTTGTCTTCTTCATTCGTTATTTCTTTCCTCACACCTTGACTTGTCTTCTTCATTCTTTATCTGAAGCGAAAGGTACATGGTTCGATTCCTGGCAGCGTCAGATATTTTTCTCCTTGAAACTTGGTGAAAACATATATGCCACTCCCCTGATCCTATTCAGGTGTGTGGGATCAACCTATCAGAGACAGACGATAAACTCGGAGGTCCCGTGTGTACGTTGCGCACGTTAAAGAACCCTTGGCAGTTAAAAATGATAAGAGTAGGCCACAAGGCTACTGTCCAGGCAAAATTAATTCCTACCACAAAGGTCACAGTGGGTTGATCACCTGCTTGGCTTAATATCTTGATCCA